>CATIWR010100167.1:0-15739 GCA_949677035.1 Omphalea diandra | reverse complement strand
AGCATATAATTCTCACTTGACTTGTATTCACATGTAAAATTTCAAAATTAAATCACATATACATGTAATAAAACATAACCATATCATAAAGTCATCACACATACATATTAGAATCTAATTATGGCTTTTACTCACCTTTTGATGTAACTAACCTTTATGGTAGGTTTGGTTCTCTCTCTAGGGCTTCCTTAAAGTATTGAGATCCTAACATTTGATACATACATAGTTATAAGTATGTCAAAATGATTATGAATGCTTGGTATGCAACCATGGCATGGTCCATGCAAGTGGACCTAGTGTTTATGTATATTTTCCTTATATTGCAGCATGACCTTGCTACACACTCATAGTAATAACTCTAGATATACTAATCCAAATGACTTGATTATTTTTTCAAATAAACTAAACAAATAATGATAAAATATGGCCAAATTTGAGGTCAATATAAGATATATAGAAAATGTGGTGAATTTTTGAATTTTGCCCTATTTCAATGTCATCTCAGTCTAAGTAGGTCTTACAATCATGGGTATTTCTCAAATTGTACAAATCCAATTGCAAAATAGATGTATCAAAAGTTACAAAACACATAAGGGAACATTTTTCATGTTTTACTCATTATCTAATTCAGTTTATAAAGTCACTAAAACAAATGACCAAGTCTTAAGGTGACCAAGCTTTCTATAGGTTGATAATCAATCATGATGAAGGGGAAATATCTCATCAACCATTAAAAATTTGGCAAAAATATTTTACAGGCATGTAAATCAAAGATAAATATACAACTTTCAAGTTTGTTATATCATCAAATTCCAATTCTATGGCCAACAAATTCTTAGAAAATAGAATTAAAAGACTGATGAGGTTTCATAGGGTTTAGGGTCAGTCATAATCATTGAGCCATATTTCTATCCACAAAATAAATCAAGCAAAAATACTTTATAGATATTTATAGGGGATATAAACCTACAAATTTCATGTTTTTCACTTTGTCTAAATCAAAAGATAATGTCATCAAAATTTATGAAAACAGCCAGACAGAGGAGATTTTAGTTGGTTGTGAACTGACACTAATGAACGAGCCATATCTCCTGACACACAAAACTAAAAAAAATTATTTTATGCACATTTATATGGGGCATAAAGCTATAACTTTCATATTTTATACTTTCCCTAATTCCTCTTCTAGGGTTATGAAATTGTGGGTACCAAATCTGCTCTAACAACAAAATCAACACAATCAACTATTGTTTCTTTTGGGCTTCAACCTCCATACATGAGCTCTTCCTCAAATTACTTCATAATTCTTCCTAATCATGTATGTTTAACATGTTATGGGGGAGAAATTTCATTTGGGAAGAAGATAAAATCACTTACCTCTTTTGCCAAAACTAGAAAAGTTTAGGGTTTCCTCTAAGCTAGCTCACTCCTATCCCTCTTCTTCTTCTTCTTCTACTTCTTCCTCTTCCTCTTCCTTTCTTCATTTCTATCTTTCTATTTTTTGCACTCCCTCATGTTTTTACCTCTCCAATTTGATCCTAAAATATGACAAATTTAATTTGTATACCTACATTAATAAGACAAAATCATGGTTTTCACTAGTATTAGTTAGAAGTTCAATATTCCTCTTTTAGTCCCTCTTCTTCACTCTTTCATCACCTCCATCCATCTCCTAATCCCTATATGTTCCTTATACTTTTAAATAAGCTATAAAACACCATTATTTATGATGTTATATCATGTACACAATATAGGATAATTTGTCATGCTGTTATACAAACGTTACATATTTGTTCAAGTGTCACAAATGCAATGGTGCAAGTGTCATCATTATGCATATCTAATTCTCATATCTAAATGATCATTTATCTTGTTGACCCTAGTGCATTAAGAACGGGGAGAGGGTTGAATTGGTGGTAGATTTGATCTTTTGATTATAGAGAATGCTCATAAAAATGAAAGATTAGAGGAAGAGTAGAAAAAGAATGAACACAAAAGTTTTACAGTGGTTCGGGTATTTAACGAACCCTACATCCACTCCCCAATTCACCAATTGGGTGTTTCACTCAATCATTAATATTTTACAAGCTCACACTCAACTTAGTGTTTAGGCTCACACCAAATCTTATAAGCGTTTTCCTAAGGCTCACACTCAACCTAATGTTTAGATTCACACCAAACCTTACAAGTGTTTTCCCAAGGCTCACACTTAACCTATACAAGAGTTTTACAACTAGGCTAACTCTCAAACCTACATAAGAGTTTTCTATTCAAGGTCTCACTCTCAAACCCTAATCTAAGGTATTTGAAGCTCACGCTAAACTATGTACAAAGAAATAAAGACTTAAATTAAAGAATTAACTTTGCAAGAGTTTTGGCACTGTCAATAGTTCTTCTCTTTCATTAACATCAATTTGGTGGAGTATTTATAGCCCACATTCACCAAAGAGACGTTACTCTAAAACTATCAATAAATCTCCAAGATGTGCTAGACAAATTTAGCATTAAATGCTTGTCAGGTGGAAGTCGTGGTTGTTACTCCTATTTTGTGGTCATGAACTTCCAATTTCCATTGTAAAGCATAAAATTTCAATGAAAAACCTCGTATGTATCTAACAGCTAGTCCACGTGTTAGCTGCCCATTGGTTGTCTAGGAAAATATAGTCGTTGTGTTCTAACAACTATCAAAAGTTGCGGTCGCGAGATAATTATGTCTTGGGCATGAATGAGACTATGAATTCCTCTATGACTCAAGCTCACTTCCTTCGGCTATGTTGCGGTTGTGAATTTCCCTGCAAATTCCTCTAGCCTAGCTTTATCCATTCTTATGACTGTTTCGCGATCACGATTTAAAATATACACACCGCGAATTTGGATGAACTTTTTAAGATTAGAGATTTGGAATTCCAATGAAGATAACTCTTATCAACTGTAAAAATAACACTTAAAATTGACATTAGAACTTTCAATCTATATTGTCAAAATCGAAAGAGAGTCTTAACTTTGGTTTGAATAACATAGTCTAATAATCTCTCCCTTTTTGATTTTGACAATCTAGATTGAATATGTAAAGGATAAAGAATCAATTATGTATGCTCTTAAGAGAATAATTTTAAAGTTATTTGAATTATACGTATGAAATTACTACCCTTAAATCCACACTCCTCCTTAGTTATTCTAGTAAGATCATTGTCTTAGCTTATTACACATGTAGTTCAATTTTATCTCCCCTTTTGGTATGTTCCCTCTTTGTATATTCAGTCAATTATCTCCTCTTCTTTGTCAAAATCAAAAAGAGAGAAAATATGAGGGAATAAAAGAGACAATAGGGAATGTAAGAGGGAATGACCACAAACTTGTCAATTGTACAAACTCAAATTAGAATAGCAAACATAAGTAATTTTGCACAATTGATCCCAATATGACACATAAGAAGATAAATGGATGAAACATAAATTGCATGGAATATTTATATATAAAAAAATAATTCAAACATTTAAAGATGCATGAACATACAAACTAGGGCTTGAAATTTAAGAATTATCATATATGGCCCTAGTATAGAGTATATGATTTGTTATGATTGATTTGAACATTTGAAATGTAAAAAACCTCAAATGCAAAATGAATTGATTCAACTCATCACACAATCAATCAAATAAAATGGAACATGTCAATACATAGATATATCAAGCAATAAAACTCCCCCTAAATGTATGCATAAATATATTAAATTAAAAACATAAGGGATAAGAGATACATTACAAGTTTAGTATCAATGGTTTGATACCGAATAACCATTTAAAACTTTATCCCTTTTCCATTAGCAATCTCCATTCACCTTTAGATTTTCCATGATGAGAATTTGGTGAATGAGTCTCCATCCTACAATATCAAACACTTTACTTTGATACCCAAACATACTTGGGTCCTTGGGGGTTAGTCTTGTAAGGGTTCTCTAATTTGAGATGTGCCTTCCTAATATAGCAAAATACATTGATGTGTCATATGTCATGCAATAATGACATTGGAGCTTAGACTCATAAGTCTTTCTCCTATGCACAATCATAGTATGAGTAGGGGTCCTTCTCATACTTTGGTGATGAGAATGTATACAAGTGCATGAGTGATTAGGAGTAGAAGAGAATTTTTTATGTTTGTGTGTTTGAACATGCTTCTTGTTATAAATGTAAGCATTATTTGCTATTTGAGCCTTGGCTCTTGAGTATTGGGGGGCCTTTCCTTTACCCTTAGGCAAAGGCGGCTTAGTGCTAAGAGCACCTCTCTTCCCCATGACCTCAATACTTGAAGTTTAAGGTGTTAATGCTCTAATGAATATCGTGAGTGATGAAGTAGATGAAAAGGCTCCATTGAAGCCTAAACCATGCCTAACTGAAGGAGGTCTTTGTAATACAATAAGTGTATCCAAAAGTTCCTTTCCCTTATGAATCTTAGAAATAGAATTTCTAAGCTCAATGACTTCATCCTTTAAGCAATCATTTTCCTTTCTCAAGGAGGTTAGAGATGAAGATTAATTTGAAAGATTCTCAATAAATTTTTTAAGTTTTTCATTTGAAGTCCTCAATTCACTTACAAGATTGTTCAATGATTTAAATTCATCCTCCAACTTGAAACATTTTTTCTTGCAAGTTTTCATTTGTGACTTATATTTGTCACATTTCGAAGTGAGAGCTTCTAAAAGCTCTTCATCTGTATCATCAAATGCATCATAATCATCATAAGAGTGTCAATAAGAACTTACCTCTTTGGAAGAGTCCTCTTGAGCCATGAAGCAAAAGTTTGCTACTTCTTCTTCTTATTCATCACTTGACTCATCATCCCAAGTAGCCTTAAAGGTCTTCTTCTTTTCTTTGTGATGATAGGAAGATGACTTTCTTTGGATTATTTTTTCTTTTCTTTTTTTCATCAACTCTTTAGTCCTTCTTGATATTTTGGTAAGCTCTTTTTCTTCTTTATCACTTTCATTTGAGCCACTTGAGTTTTGAAGGCTAGAGCTTTCTTTTGCTCTTTAGCTCTTTGTCCTCTTAGCTTTTTCATCTCTTCATCTTTCTTAAGAGCTATCTCATAAGTACGAAGCTTACTAATGAGGGCATCAGTTGGCACTTTCCCAATCTCTATATTAGACTTTTGAATGATGCATACTCTTACATCAAATTTATCTAATGGAAGAGATTTAAGGATTTTAGTATTTACCTCATAGTTGGTAAGAATCCTTCCAAACTTTTTCATGTTTATGACAATAAAGATGAGTTTATTTGTCATTTCAGTGATGCTTTCATTTTCTTTCATCATGAAGAACTCCCACTCTGTCATATACATCTCCAACTTACTTGATTTTACAAGAGTTATGCCTTTATGATAGTTTTCTAGTGCTTTCTATATGGCATATGCAGTTTAGCAATGTTGGATTCTTTCAATTTATTCTCTTGACATAGAGCTTAGGAGAGTAGCCATTGTCCTCTTGTTCTTCCCATTTGCCTTCCTTTGTGCTTTACTCCATTCTTCTCTTGCAATTGCCACCTCTATTCCTTTAACCATCTTTGTTGGAGGCTTCCACTCTTCAATTATATAATCCCATAAGTTTATGAGATTGTTATTAAGATAGAACTCCATTTTATGCTTCCAAATAGCACAATTATTGCCATAAAAGTGAGGATTAAGGTGGGAATGGACTCCTTTTTGTGCCATTGATCTCTTTTCACACAATTAAGGCTTGAATTGAGACTTGGCTCTAATGCCAATTATTAGCCCTAGTGCACTAAGAAGGGGGAGTTGAATTGGTGGTAGATTTAAACTTTTGATTATGGAGGATGCTCACAAAAATGAAAGATTACAGGAAAAGTAGGAGAAGAATGAACACAAGAGTTTTACAGTGGTTCGGGTATTTAACCAACCATACATCTACTCCCTAATTCACTAATTGGGTGTTTCACACAATCATTAGTGTTTACAAGCTCACACTCAACTTAGTGTTTTGGCTCGTACTAAACCTTATAAGTGTTTTTCCAAGGCTCACACTCAACCTAGTGTTTAGGCTCACACCAAACCTTATAAGTGTTTTCCCAAGGCTCACACTCAACCTATATAAGAGTTTTACAACTAGGCTAACTCTCAACCTAAATAAGAGTTTTTTATTCAATGGCTCACTCTCAAACCCTAACCCAAGGTGTTTGAAGCTCACGCCAAACTATGTACAAAGAAATAAAGAATTAAATTTGAGAATTAACTTTGCAAAAGTTTTGGCACTATCAATAGTTCTTCTCTTTCATTAACATCAATTTGGTGGAGTATTTATAACCCATATCCATCAAAGAGACGTTACTCTAAAACTATTAATAAATCTTCAAGATGTGCTAGGCAGATTTAACATTAAATACTTGTTAGGCAGAAATCGTAATCGCTACTCCCATTTTACGATCGCAAATTTCTAATTTCCATTGTGAAGCCAAAAATTTCAGTGAAAAACTCTATCTGTGTGTAACCACTAGTCCACGTGTTAGTTGTCTATTTATTGTCTAGGAAAATATAGTCATTGCATTCTAACAACTATCAAAAGTTACGATAGCGAGATAACTATGTCTTGGGTATGAATAAGACTGTGAATTCCTCTATGACTGAAGCTCACTTCCTTCGGCTATGTTGGAGCTGTGAATTTCCCTGCAAATTCCTCTAACCTAGCTTTATCTATTCTTGTGAATGATTTGCAGTCGCGATTTAGAATATACACACCACAAATTTGGATGAACTTTACAAGGTTGGAGTTTTGAATTCCAATGAATATAACTCTTATCAACTATAAAAACAACACTTAAAATTAACATTAGAACTTTCAATCTATATTGTTAAAGTCAAAAGAGAGTCTTGAATTAGGTTTGAATAACCTAGTTTAACATATCTAATGCACATGTTCATTAGGGATTGCAAATAATTTATGCAATGAATATGTCTATGTGATAAAGCTAATGAATAAGGATAGGGACGTTACAATAAGTGGTGTCATCGATTGCGAACTGGCCTATATGAGTTTTTGCATTGGTGCTTATATTCAACTGAGGGATTATTTGAGTACACTTGAATTAAATTTAAATGGTTGATTGTATTTTTGAATTTGTATGCATGTTTGCTTTTGTGCTTAGAAGTCGGGGAACAATTTTATATGGTAGATGTGTATATTTGTGCTTAGTGTATTAGTTGAAAGTTATTTTGCTATATGTAATATGATAGTTGTTATGTGTTATTTTATGTCAAGATAAGGACTTGAATCCCATGGTACACCTACGTCATAAGTGCATATGTACATAAATATAGGCCTATGGAGAATCATCTAGCGTATACTTTATAGTGTCCCCAAATGTATATGTCTATGTATATATGGGCTGCTCAGCTTTATATGTTAAATGTAGGCTATAAAGTCTTGTATGTTATATGCGGGCTACAAGCCTTATATAGATCACTTGATTGTTTTTGTCTTTATTTTTTCTATATTTGCGATTTTATAAGTTGATTTGTCCTTATAAGTGGTTTATAATATTTACTTAAACTCAATAATGTGATGAACTTATGTATTGTTGTTTGTTTATTCATTATTTTATATAAATTTTATAATAGCATTCCTTGCCTCATATAATGTCTCATTGAGTCATGATTATGCTCATCCCTTCACAATTTAGTTTTACTAGTCTTATTTACTATCAATGAGGATGTTATCCTTTGGTGTCCTAAAAGAAGAGGTTGAATAAGGCAATGGCATGTAAAAACAATTAAAAACAAGTATGAAAATAATGAAAAATCAAGACAACCAATTTATAGATGTTCGGCATAATCTGCCTACGTCCTATCCTCTAGTATTTCCACTAGGGCCTTTCACTATCTAGATAGTTCAGGTGTTATAAACTACCTTTATAACAGTAGTTTTTAGGCACTACCAAGCCATTATAAGTAGAAATGTGGTTGCTATTAAAACCATTTTTCAAAGTAGTTTATATATACTACCTTAAACCTTTCACAGAGCAGTTTTAGATCTCCAAACAAAAGTTTTTCTCAAATAAATTACAACTTAGAAAGTTGAGAAAAGCTCTCTCACTCAAGCAATAAAAAATTCAAAATACACTCACAAGTTATGTTTGATTTGGTTAAGAGTTTTGAGAGAAGTCTAAAAGCTTATTCTTCAAACTTTATTTTTGAAGATAGCTTTTACAAGCTTTAACAATGATACTTTCTTGTAAGCTAGATCACTCTTATTTCACCACTTTTATTCAGATATAGTTTTCACTATAGAAATACTCACTTTTTGACCATTTTCTATTTTTTTTCTTTCTATTGTGAGAGGGTCCTTTTATAGGTAAAGACATGAAACTAGCCATTAGAAAGAAGACTGTCACTTTATGTCATCAGAGTAAATACTCAATGCCTATTGGACATTCTCCTTACCTATTGTTCGATCATCATTTGGGTAATTTTCAAACACAACATAATTTCAATGGTCGTTGGTATTGTCAAAACACTCATTAGAACTAGTTGTTAAAGAGAAATTTGCCTATATATTACTCTTTTAACTTTCTCAATTATCTATTCAATAACTCTTCAACGATGATTGACAATTTTTAATGCCTATTGAAATTCAACTTCAACTATTGTAGAAATATGAACAATGCTCGTTGCTAGTTTTTTAAGAGGATGTGAGCTTGATGCTATAATTTTTAAGATGTCAAAAGTACTTCAATGGCTATTAGTGAACTTCTAATGCCCATTGAAAGTAAGCTTAATGCCTATTGCATTTTTTTACAGCATCTCGTTGGAATGTCTAGAGATCTTAGCTCTGCCTAAAAAATTCTCCAACTTCCATTGGTTGAATCCAATGCCCGTGTTAAGATCTTAATAATATTGCTTAAATCAAGTCACATAGTCCAACACCTATTTTGAAAATGCAATGCCTATTAAGATGTTAAGAGCCACACCATTGCAAAATTGCAATGCCCGTTGCAAAGAGGCTTGCACAACTCAAGTGATTAAGTTGTCCAATGCCTATTGTGCTTTGAAAAAAAACACAACTTGAGAGGACCAGAAGACTTTACTCATACTTAAGTGTCGTTTCAATGTCTGTTAAGATCCTTCAATGTCTGTTGTTGAGTCACAACATCTGTTGAAATATGGCAACACCTGTTGGAGTTGAATACTTAGAGCTTTCACCATAACTCGTTTTCCAAACATCTTTGTTTAATAAATTAATGTACTTGTAAGATTTTACACAAACACTTTGGACACAGGTTAGCTTGTGAATCAGTTTGTAATCATCAAAACAAGCTTGGTTCACTTTTTTCCCAAGCCAGGTTCAATATTCTCCCCTTTTTTGATGATGACAAACAATCTATCAAGGTTAATCAACCTTACAAAAAAGAAAAGTGTACATCATATGATGGAGTTAATCAAATTCTAACTCATCCTTAAGTGTATCAAAATATCAACCAATATGATTTACCACTAAGTGCACAAGTTATAACAATATTTCCATGTTTCCCTCCATAATTTCATATTATATACACTTTTATAATAAGTTCACATATTAAGTTCTTTTCTATAATAAGTTCACATATATACTCCTCTTCATATATCAAGTCATTATCATGCACATACTTTAATACTTCTCTTTCATTACCATGTACATATACCTTTTACATATTATATTCCATATACTTTTTTCTTTATCATTATCATTTACCTTAGAACCTTAGGTATATCATCCTTCTCCTTTACCTTTACCTTGGTATTATCTTCTCCTTTAGCTTCACATTCCATTTACCTTCTCCCCTTTTATCATTGTAAAAAAGAAACATATAAGAATAGTAATAACAAAGGAAATAAAATTAAATAACATTATAAATAAAAAGAGTTAAAATATTATTCCATTAGAACTATTAGACATTACATCATCTATTTTTTATAAAGAAAACAATAAAAGTAAGGAAAAATTGGTTTGAGCTAAAGGTCCTTACGATGGTTTTAAGGTTTGTCCTTAGGTTCATCGACTGCATTTGGCTCAGTTGGAGTACTAGGAATCCCTAGTTGCAAGTTCAACCCTTCCACTATCCAATCTAAATTTTGGTTGATATCTTTCATATCCCTTTGAAGTTTTTACATTTTTTGGTTTAAAGAGACAATAGAAGATTCAACCCTTTGTACTCATTAGAAATGGTCTCTAGTTGCTCAAGAACCTTTCTCTCAAAGATAGTGAGAGATGGACTAGATGTAGCAGGGCAGAATCACTAATTCTAATCCTTTCTAATGCTATAACCCTTATTCTTATTGCTTTCTCAATGTCCTCAGTCTTCTGTTCTTTTTGAGGAATTTTTCCTTCTTTTGGTACTCTTTTTATTAAACTTGAATTTAATCTTTGCAAGATTCTTATGCTAAGAAGCATCTTCTCACTGATAGATTCATTATGTGGTAGTTTTTCTAAAATAATGTTTTTCTCTTCCAATTCATCCTTTGTTTGGGGAATGGCTTTCACATACTTGTTAATTTTTGAGATGTAGTTACTCATCACAAATTCATTGGCTTTCTCTACCTATTCGTCTATCCTTTACATCAAGAATAATGGTGTGTTAATCTTTTGTTCATTTTTCATACACTATAGATAGAATAGATCAAGGATTGTGTAATTATCGTTTGATTAAGCTCTTCCATTTATATTCTATGCAATGAATTGATGGGCTATTCTCAAGGCTTGACTTTAATTTTTGATGCCTTGCTATTTTTGCTCTTTCCAACAGTGATAGACTTTCAGAATTGATTCATATCAACCTTGAATGTAGGAGAAGGCTTTGTTATCCCTGAAGTAGTAGCATAAAAGTACTTTGCCAAATTGTTGAGACTAAAGGAGTACTTTTTACCAAATAATATGAATTTTATTGAGCCTTCTTAGGCATACACATCACAATCACTACCCAACACCTCCAAAATGGTGAGGACTTCTATCGTGAGTTCTAAGTGTGAGGGTTCTTTGAGATGGCAAAATAACTCACATCCAATTCCCACCATAAGCTTTTTCACCTTTATATCTTTAAAGATCACTCAACTTATGAAACTTTTCACCTCCTAGGTGCATCTTTAGCAGCTTTAGAGCCAAATCATTCTTTATTTTTTATCTTGAGGTGGAATTGTTTAAGTAGGGGAGGATTGTGCTCCATTTCTAATACCTTTCCTTTCCCTTTGGGTTATGATTAGATGTTTTGGATGATTATTATGCTCAGGATGGTTCTAAAATTCATTTTTTTGTTGGATAAGCATGGAGGCTAGATTCTCCTAAGTTTTAGAGCTAGAGTAAAAAGGTTGAGGGTTTTTATAGGCTGGTTGCTTGTACCTTTTAGTTAAATCTAGTTTGGATTGAATGTTTAAGGTTTGATGCAAGTGAGTATGTAAAAGAAATAGTAGCAATTTGAGAGAGAGAGAGAGAGAGAGAGAGAGAGAGTAGAAAGCATAGTAAAAAAAAACAAAAAAAAAAGTAAACTGACTTTAGGGTTAGAGGGGGTATATATAGAATTTCAATGAGCTCTTTTGTTTTTAAAAATATAATCATTTAGAGTGTCAATGACTGTTGTGATTTAAACAATTATTAGACATGATTGTTAGCTTACACAAGCAAGTGTACTTCATCCAACGATGGTGGCTGCTCGCAACTGCCATTAGGTGAAGAACATTTGTCATTGGAAATACAAAAGATTATGGGGACTTATAAAAGCAAAATGATGAACTCACTAATAACACAACAGTCATTAAGAAACACACAGTAGCCTTTTTTTTTTTCAAAGTAGAACTAAGTTTAAAATAAATTTTTCAAAGATGCAACCATTTTGAAAACTTAGTTAATGAATATTTTTAATCAAACTCAATGATATAGTAATGAATTTAATTAATAAATGGAAATTTTGATCAATATTATACACAATTAAAATCTTTAGCTTATTAAGTTTAAAGACTTTAATGGTAATCAATTCAAGCAACATATCAATTATCAACCAATAATAACCATATATAGATTGATAAAGGTCAAGAAGAAGAACCTGTTGAACTTAATCCAAGGTATTCTCATCAATCATACCAAGTTCTTTTTTGATGAATTGCATCATATCATCATAAAAGAGGTTTAGTGAAAATATTTACCAATTGATGGTTAGTATCAACAAATTCCAATACAATATCTCCATTATTAGCATGATCCCTAAGAAAATGATGTCGAATGTCTATATGCTTGCCTCTAGAATTTTGTATGGGATTCTTAAACAAATCGATGGCACTAGTGTTATCGCACTTAATGATGGCTTGATTTACAACTACTTTGTAATCAAGAAGTTTTTACTTTATCTATAAGATTTGAGCACAACAAAGACCAACTGCCATATACTCAGCTTCAGTAACTGATAAAGTAATTGAATTTCGCTTTTTGCTACTCTAAGACATTATGTGTTGGCTAAGTAATTGATATGTGCCTAAAGTGTTCTTTCTATATAAGGTACACTAGCAAATTTGGTATTAAAAAATGCATTTAACTCAAATGAAGAACTCTTAGAATACCAAAGTCCTAAGTTGAAAGTACCTACAAGATATTTCAGTTTGTGTTTTACAGCATGCAAATAAGACTCCTTCAGATTAGATTAATGTCTAGCACATAAATAAACATTGAATATAATATATGACCTATATGTTATAAGATAGAGTAGACTACTAATCATATAGAGTAGACTACCAATCATACCTCTATACTGCTTTTGATCCACAACCTTACAATGTTCATTCATGCTTAGCTTGATATTAGTGCTCATTAAAGTTTTGCATGATTTGTTGTTTTCCATGCCAAATCTTTTGATTAGTTCCTTTTTACATTTAGCTTATTAATGAAGATTCCTTCCTTTCCTTGCTTGATTTGTAAACTAAAGAAAAATTTGAGTTCTCCCATCATACCCATCTCACATTCACTTTTCATTATCTTTGAGAAAGTTTCATATAAGTAAACATTAGTAGCACTAAATATGATATCATTTATATATATTTGCACTAATAATAGGTCTCCATTCTTCTCTTTAGAAAAGAGCATTATGTCTACCAACCCTTTGGAGAAACCTTTCTTTATAAGAAAGTTACTCAACTCTCATACCAAGCTCTTAGAGCTTGCTTGAAGCCATATAAGGCTTTGGTGAGCTTGAACACATGGTTAGGAATGCAATGGCTTTCAAAACCAGGAGATTGTTCAACATATACTTCCTCATATATATAGCTATTAAGAAAAATGGTTTTGACATCCATTTGATATAACTTAAAGTTCATATGAGATGCAAATGCAAGCAAAATCCTAATAACTTCAAGTCTGGTGCAAAGGTCTTATCAAAGTCAATTCCCTCTTTTTGGTTATAGCCTTTGGCTACTAATTGAGTCTTATTTATAATAATAGTTCCATGCTCATCAAACTTATTTCTAAAGACCTATTTGGTTATAATAATGGAATAATTATGAGGTTTATGAACTAAAGTCCACACTTTGTTCCTCTCAAATTGATTGAGTTCATCTTGCATAACAAATACCCAATGTTCATCTTTAATGGCCTCATATATGGTCTTAGCCTCAATAATGGAAACAAAAGCAAGATTGGTACATGCATTTCTAAAAGATGAACTAGTTGTTACCCAACTTGATGGATCACCAATGATGAGATCTCTTGAAAACCTTGTCCCTTTCAAGCTAAGTTTGCTCTTCATTAGGAGTAGGAAGAGGTGGGTCTGTATTTCCTTCATTCCTTATTTTTTGTGGCTTGTCCATATTCTTTCCTTTCTTTTAAATGTTCAACTCATTCATAGGACTTGCAAGATCATCAACATCTTCTTCTATTCTTAAAGAAATAGGGTCAGATTCATCAAATACCACATGCATAGACTCCTTTACAATAAGTATTCTCCTATTGAAACTACTAGTAGTAGAGTATTTAAGGAAAATTCCTTTATCAGGTTTGGAGTCAAATTTGCTAAGGTTGCCTTTAGTATTTTGAATAAAACACTTGTAACCAAAGACTCTAACACTATGTTTGGATGGATGGTTTATAAAGGATTGGAAGGGTTATTAATGGAATGGAATTTATGAATTTGGTTTGGAAAGAAAGTATTAAATTATATTTATATTTGGGACGGCAGGAATGGAAATGAATGGTTTAAAATTAATTCTGTTTATTTGCAATGGAATGGAATGGAAGGTTAACTTAAAAATTGACAAAAATAGCCTTATACATACAAATATAATTTTCTTTTATTTTTTCATTTGTCAAATATTTAATATTAAAATAGAAATTTATTTTTATTATTTAAAATTATATTTTATTTTTATTCACAAAAAATGTGAACAATTAATTTTTTATAATTTTTGATAAAAAATTAAATATAAATAGTTTGAAAAGTAACAATTTTTGTCCAACTGTTTGAAAAATAAAAATTAAATATAAATAGTCATTTTTTTTCCATATTTTCTATAGCTTTTTCAAAAGTTTCAAATAGTTTTTCTAGAGTTGGTTCTCATTAAGACCTTATTCTGAACATCGTTAAGTGACTACAAACTTGTAAATATAGATGACAAAAAGCACACAAGTATGAAGTAAATTGCTCTTGCATGATAAATTTCCAAGGTGAATAGAACCTTCTAATCAGTATCATCATCATCTTGCTCTGTATTCATGCATCTTCAAGCCCAATCTAAGTGTAACACATATCAAAATATATGGTTAGAGCTTAATTTGTCATGGATGTCAAACATTATAGTTCACCAAAGATATCCTGTTAATTGGGATAAACTCTGACTGAACCTTCACTAATGAATAACCTCTATAAAGCCATCCAAGTAAAAGAAGCATTACAAGCTCCATAATGAAAAAAATTAATTTTACCAAGAAAATTATACCGAAAGACAATTGGATGAAAATGAAGAACAAAATTTACAAGCATCGCACAATATTATTCTAAAAGATGCTCAAATAATTTGCAATTAGAGGCAGGCAGCTACAATTAGTATTGTTAAAACATTAGATTTTAGTATTATTACATGTACAATTCTAGTTAAAGAAGTTGGTCAGAATCCATTGTTGAATTAGGATAATCAATCCTAGGTTTTAAACCTCTTTTGATCTTGACAAATTAGATTAATCATCACTAATGTTTCAAATAAGTGTTGTTATTGCAGAATTGAATCATTCCTTCAAGAAGAAATAAAGAAGTTGATGAATTCCAAAGTAACATGAAAATCGCGACCGCAACCTACATATTCGCGACCGCGATTCATGATAAGACATGTTGAAAGCCAGGCAGGTGAAATCGCAGTATGATTCTCGGCCGCGATCCTTGAAGAAAGAAAGGCATTTTATCACAGACGAATTCGCGGTAGGAATCTCGGCTTAGTCGCGACCTCGAATTTCAAAGAAATTCAAGAGGGAAGCAAGTCCACAACCATAGCCTGACAAGTGTCCAATGAGACTGTTGGAAGTCAAAAATCGCGAAGGCATCTTGCTAGTAGCGACCGCGATTCTTGTGGAAGAAACTGACCAATTTTTACAGTTGAATTCGCGGTGTTTGTCGCGTCCTGTGCAAGAAAAACTCGCGACCACGACTTCTTAAAGTAGGTGAAGGACAACGGCTATATTTTTAGTGTGAACTAATAAGAAGATGCCACGTGGACTAGCCGTTAGAAA
>CATIWR010100155.1:0-15152 GCA_949677035.1 Omphalea diandra | reverse complement strand
TATTATATTATTCTTTTTTAATTTTACAAGTATGATTTATGAATTTGGAGATTTATACAAAATCTTAACAAACAAATTTTTGAAGTCAAATATAAACATCTAAAGTTATGTATGTACAATACAAATTTCAGTGTTTATTTCAAAGTTATGGTTATCAAATTAGTAAAATAAGATATATGATCACATAAATAATAAAAAAACAAGTGAAATTTTTGAACCTACAATCTCATAACTTATTTCTCACTAAAATTAAAATTGTTTATATTGAGTTTTTTTTTGACAATTTTGATTGCTTATATTGAGTTTTTTTTTTCCATATGTGAAAACTTCACTTATCTTTAATTATTGTTTTTAAATATCTAAATATATTTTTCTTCCATGTAGAAAATTGAAGTCCTGCCTAATAATTTGTATGTGCTTTAACTTTATTAGTTTCTCCAGTAATATATATTACCATATTCATTTCTCGAAAACACTACTGTTTTTTATTATTTTTTATTATAAATAATAATTTTTTAATTTATTTTGGTTACTTAGGCTATAATCAATATGATTATCTACTTAATTTTGGCAAGAGTGTCAACTATCTGTTCTAACATGAGAAATTGAATTGAACTGATTATTTGATTTAGTTTGACCAAACTCAAAATTTGATTTGATTTGATTTAATTTTTATTTGAAAAAAGTCTGGTTAATTTAGTTTGACAAAATCAAATAAATCAAATTAATTGATTTTTAATAAATGATATAAATATAATTTTTTACTTAAAAAAATTAATTGTACTCTATGTATACATATATATAACATCATTAATAGACAAGAAGAAGAGTATATTAAATTCGAAGAATTAAAGAGTTATAGATTTTAAAAATTAGGGGTAGACTTAAGGTGTTTAATAAAAACAGGTGTTTAATAAAAACTTGTAATGACTTTATAAAATTTACAGGAATCGAGGATATACAATTATAATTTTTATAAAGTTTATAAAAGTTAATTAGTATTCAAAATGTCATTGACTTTTAAAAGTAGTAATTTTTTTTATAAACTTTGAGTAATTTTTTAAGTAATAGTATAAATAGAAAATCTAAAAAAATTATTGTTCATATTCTCTTAAAATTTCATCAAAATTTTTTTTTTATTCTAGAGCATCAATTGCAAGAGGTGAGCAATGAGTACAAGATAATCTAATATTTTTCAATTTTTATAGTGTTCAATAGTTTTTCAATATTGATTCATGAATTTTCTTGTGAATGGTTGTTTGATTTGTATTTTTTTTTATGATATTTATAGATTCAAAAAATAAAGCATATACAAAAACCTATTTCACGTATATAAAATTTTGATGTATCTTCAATCTTGTTTTTCCAAGAATTTTTGACCGTATAATCATCAAATTTGAAGAGTTCTTAATATTAGATGTTGCACCCCATCATGCATAATTATCTACATAAAAATTATCTACATAAAGAAAGAGATGAACCTTAAAAATTTAGAAATATGTAACGATTATATAAAGTTTACCTCAATATAATAATCATAGTAAAAACAGAAAAGCAAACATAAGCATATGTACTATATGTGAGTACAGTTGAGTTCAATTCAGAGATTTGAAAATCTTTAAAATTAGGCTGAAATTTTAGAGATTTTAAAAATGGAGAATCAGTACCGTCTCGAATTTTCGATTCGGTTTCTTATAAATTCAAGACGGTTCAATTCGATTTTTCGTTTCTTTTGGGACGGTTCAGTTTGATACCGATTTCTCTATTCGGTTATTTCAATTTATTAAAATTAAACTTTACATTTTTATAATACAAAATATTACCTTGTTCACTTTTAATCATTCAAGATTAAAATAAAACTCAAGATTAAAATAAATAAGTGGTAATTTAATAAATTACAACTAATACATTGCACATTAAATGTTAAAGTAATTTTTTTAATATTTATGAAAAATTAATAATTAATAAATAGTCTAATTATTTAAAATTTATATTACTTGAGAGAGTTAATTAGTCAAACTAATAATATATATATATACAGACACACATGATTCCGATATCGATTCTACGGTTCGGTTCTAGTATGGGACGGTGAGGTTCAATTCTTAATTTGAATATCACAAAATCTCTAGAACCGACCCAATTACTTATTTCTAGTCCGATTCAGTTTGCAGATTTTAAAAAAAAAATTGAATATTTTAATTCTTATACCAAATCAATTTAGTTTCTTGATCTAATTCGAAAATCTTTGTTTTCAATCCTCACCTATAATGTGTACTAGAATTAGGTTGCTAGTTTTGGGCATTCAATTTTATATATTATTTTGATGGTTCTAACTTTACATATTATTTTTATATGTTATAATATTTTTATATTTTAAATATAATAGTGTGAATATGAAAACTTTGTCGTAATATTACTCTCTAGCCTTCCCACTTGTCAATTCTTGTTTTCAATATAATAGTGTAAATATGAAAACTGGGTAATTAACTCTTGTAGTATTTAATGATAATTAAAATTTTATTGTGATCCTTAAAAGATCAATTTTATTTAATTGAATTATTAAATTTTAAATTTTTTTATTGTGGTTTGATTGGCTTATAATTTTTTTACTCTAAATTAAATTTATGTTTTAGATTTTTTGTTATAAATTATAAAAATACAAATTTAAAATTCTCTCATGAATAAAAATTTAAAATAATTTTACAATAGAATAAAAATCATAAGAAAAATATGTAAATAAATTATAATAGAATAAAAATTAAAATTTAGAGATTCAATTAAATAAAATCAATATGTGATGACTATAACAAAATTTTGATGATAATTTAGTGACTATTAATATAAATTACACTATGAGAACTTTGTCATAATATTTTTTTTTGATAAATCTCTCGTACATTTGTGAATTCTTGTTTTTTTGTGTTTTGTTTTTATCTTCGCTTATTCTTTTTTTATATTGTTCAATAGTTTTTCAATATTGATTCATGAATTTTCTTGTACCATTCCATAGCTCATAAAATGTTTTATTGAGAATGAGTCTTTTAAAAACTCTATTTGCAATATAACATACAGTGTTAATGGCTTCGGCCCAAAAGTAATTTGGTAAAGAATACTCATTAAGTATTGTTCAAGCCATTTCCACTAATGTTCTATTTTTCCTCTCTACAACACCATTTTGTTGTGGTATTCTAGGAGTTGAAAAATTATGAAAAACTCCATTCTCCAAACAATAATTTTCAAATGACTCATTTTGAAATTCATTTCCATGGTAACTTCTAATAGAAGATATGAAGTAACCTTTTTCATTTTAAACCCTTTTTGCAAAACTTTTGAAAGCATCAAAGGAATCATTCTTATGAGCAATAAAAGATACCCAAGTAAACCTAGAGTAATCATCTATTAGGACTAGTGCATAATGTTTTCCACCTAAGCTAGCACTTCTAGTGGGTCATATCAAGTCCATATGAATAAGTTGAAGGGGTCTAGTTGAACTTACAACATTTTTGGCTTTGTGAGAGGCATGGTGTTGCTTCCCCATTTGGCATGGACAACATGTATTGTCTTTAGAGAAATTTAGCTTGGGAAGTCCTTCCATTTCCTTTCCTTTAGATAGGCTTTGAAGAAGATCCATGCTTGCATGTCCAAGCTTCTATGCCACAACCAAGCTTCATTGCTCAAAGACATAAGATACTTAAAAGATTGGTTAGCCAAATTGTCTAAGTCAATTGAATAGGTATTGCCTTTCCTTTCACCCTTGAAAATAACCTCATCATCCACTAAAGTGGTGACTCAGCATTCCCTAGGATCAAAGGTGACTTTGTTACCGTTGTCACATAATTGACTTACTCTCAATAAATTATGTTGTAAGCCACTAACTAAAAGAACATTATCAATTAAAGAGCAACCATTCTTACCAATGGTTCCAATGCCAATTACCTTACCCTTGGCATTGTTACCAAATGTGATATCTCTACCTTTTTTTCCTTCAATGTTGTGAATAGCTTTCTATTTCTAGCCATATGCTTGGAACATCTACTATCCACATGTCAATTGCTTGATTTGGTGGCTGCCACACTCCCCTACAGAACAAAAGTGAGTTACCTTTTCTTAGGTACTCCTACAGAACAAAAGTGAGTTACCTTTTTTTATGTACCCAAGCATACTTGGGTCCTAAGGGGTTAGAAGTTGAAGGGTCCTCTAATTTGAGGTGAGCCTTCCTAATGAAGCAATGAATGTTAATATGGCCAAATTTCATGCAATAATGGCATTGGAGTTTAGACTTGTGAGTCTTTCTCCTATGCACATGTTTAGTATGAGTAGGAGGCCTTCTCATACCTTGACCATGTGAATGTATGCATGTACATGTATGATGAGTAGGAGTAGAGAATTTCTTATGAGAGTGACCATACTGTTTGTTGTACATGTAGGCATGGTTAGCTCTTTGAGTCTTGGCTCTTGAGCTTGGGGGAGCCTTCCCTTTGCCCTTAGGCTTAGGAGGCTTAGTGCTAGAAGCACTCTTCTTCGAGGTTCTAAAGCTCTAACAAATGTGGATTAAGATGATGAGGAGGCTCTATTGAAGCCTAGACCATGTCTAATTAGTGGTGGTTTTTGTGACATAATCATGTATCTAAGGCTTCTTTTCCTTTATGAAATTTAGAGATTGACCTTCTAAGCTCAATGACTTCTCCCTTTAGAGTGTCATTCTCCTTTCTTAGTGAAGCCATTGAGGAAGATAATGTAGAAAGACTATCCACAAACTTTTTGAGCTCATCATTAGATGCTCTCAGTTCTCTTACAATGTCATTGAGGGATTTATAATCATCCTTTAATTTTGACATTTTCTTTTGTAAGATTTCATTTGTGACTTGTATTTGTCACATCTCATAGTTAGAGCCTCTAGAAGCTCTTCATTTATCTCATCCAATTCAAAATCAGAATTAGAATGGAAAGAAGTACTTACCTCATTAGTAGAATCTTCTTGTGCCATGAAACAAATATTGGCAACTCCTCCTTCTTCCTCTTCTTCACTTGAGCTGTCATCTCAAGTGGTTGAAAAACTCTTCTTCTTCTCCTTGTCCCATCTCTTTTTCTTCTTTAATTTAGGACAATCATACTTGATGTGGCCTTGCTTGCCACATTCATAGCAAGTGACATCGTTGGTTCTTTCTCTTGGACTAAGAGCTGTCTTCTTGAAACTTTTTCTTTCTTTTCTTATTTTAACCAACTCCTTTGTTCTTCTTGAGAGCATTTCTAGCTCCTCTTCTTCCTTGTCACTTTCTTCATCACTTGAGGTAATTTCTATCTCATTCTCCTTTATTGAGGATTTGAGAGCCAAGGTTCTACTTTCTTTTTATAGTTTATCTCATTGGCCTCTTAGTTTCTTCATTTGCTCATCTTTTTGTAAGGCCAACTCATGAGTTAAGAGTTTTCCTATCAACATATCTGTTGGAACCTTTCCAATCTCTGGATTGGACTCTTGGATGTTGCACACTATAGCACTAAATTTATATGAAGGAAGAGTTTTGAGGATTTTTGTATTTACCTCATAGTTTATGAGAGTCCTTTCGAATTTCTTTATATTGGTAACGATAGATAGGAGCCTATTCGTCATTTCAGTGATGCTTTCGTTGTCTTTCATCATGAATAGCTCTCATTCTGTCACGTACATCTCCAACTGGCTTGACTTAACTAGTGTTGTGCCTTCATAGTAGTTCTCAAGTGTTTTCCAAATGGCATGTGCTGTTTGACTATATTACACTCTTCCAATCTCTTCTCTAGAGAGAGAGAGCTTTGAAGAATGACCATTACCCTCTTATTTTTGCCATTTGATCTCCGGTGAGCTTCAACCCATTCTTCCCTTAGAATAAGTTCTTCAATTCCATCCACTACTTTAATGGGTGGCTTCCATTATTTGAGAACCACATCCCAAAGGTCCACCACATCTATGTCAAGGTAGATTTCTATTTTATAGTCGGATCCGTCAAAGTGAGGTTTGAGGTGTGAGTGGATTCCCTCTTGTGCCATTGATCTTTTCTCACCCAATTAAGGCTAGAATGTGAGATTTGGCTCTGATACCACTTATTGGCCCTAGGCACCAAGAACGAGGGGTTGAATTGGTGTAAAAAAAATTAGAGTAAAGAGATAGAGAAGAGTAGAGAAAGAGGCACATAATTTATAGTGGTTCGGGTATAATCGACCCTACGTCCACTTCTCAATTCTCTGCAATTGGGTGTTCCACTAACTTCAAATGGTGTTTCTAAGCTCACACCTAACTTTTACACTTGTGTTTTCAAGACTCGCACAACAACCTTTACACTATGTGTTTTTAAGGCTCACACAACAACCTTTCTTTAGTGTTTTTACAAGCTCACACTACAACCTTTATAATTGGTGTTTATGCTCACACCAAATAATCACTTAAAGAATAGAAAAGATTGAGTAGTAAAATTGTAAGAGCTTGGTCACAAATTAATGAAATTTGTTTCATTTACATTAGTTTGGTGAGGTATTTATAGTCTTTACCCACCAAAGAGACGTTGCAATAAAACTGGTAGCAAATCTCCAAAGTATGCTAGACAGATTTTGCATTAAATGCTTGTCAGGCTTCATTTGTGGTCGCCACTACTCTTTCGCAGTCGCAATTTTCCAATTTCCATATGAGAGCCTAAAAATTACGGCAAAAATCTCCATTTGTGTATAACAGCTAATCCATGTGTCATCTTCTCATTGGTTCACTAAGAAAATATAGTCGTTGCCTTTCACTTGATCATAAAAGTAGCGGTCGCGATTTTTCTTATACAAGGTACGACTTAGGACGCGAATTTGTTTGTCAAAATGTCTATCTTCTTCTTCATGATTCTCGGTCGCTACCCATAAGTTGCCATCACGATTTTTGTCTTCCAACGGTCACCTGAGACACTTGTTATGTTGTGGTTATGGACTTGATTCCCTTTTGAGTTACTTTGAAATTTGTGATCGCGAATGAGGCGTGACACACACTACGAATTCGTCTGTAACTTTGGCATTTCCATCTTTGGATGAATCGCGACAAAGAAGTGACTCGAGAATATGCCTGTCCAATTTTCAACTTGCCTTAATCTAAGTCGCAGTCATGATATTTGAAGTTACGGTCGCGAATTAGTTGACACTTTGTTTTCTTTAGAGATTATGGACTCCATCCAACTTTCAATTTAGAGACTAACTAAAAACTGCAAAACAACTTCCAATTTAGAGACTAACTAAAAACTACAAAACAACACTTACAGAAAATATTAGAATTGATCAATCTCCTTTGTCAAAATCAAAAGAGGTCTAAGACTTAGGATTAACCATCTTAGTCCAACATAAAGTTACATAACATCATTAAAATTCTCTCATGCCATCCCTTTATCATTAAAAGACCTTTCTTCAATTGTTTTGAACACTATATATCTTATATCACAACATTGTAACTATTTACAACAAAACTACATGGCTAAATAAACCAAATACTAATAGACTGCATACTGACTCAACCTCTATAAGACCGCTAGACAACTTCAAAATGCAAACTGGATGCAATCTCTAGTCTACTTTCCTAAAAGAAAATTCAATGCAAAGGAGTGAGCTTGCATACTCAATAAGTAAACACATAATGATAATTCAATTACAATTAACCCAACTAGCATTTAAATATAAATAACTCATCATCTCACATATACGTGAAATTAAGAGTTTTTAATCTTTAATAACACAGGCTATCAAATATTATTGTCACACAGCCTGTTATATTTTATTGCCACATAGGCTATAAATATCATTACCACATAAGCTATAAAATATCATTGTCACACAGACTATCATATGTCATTGCCACACAAAATATCATATATTATCGTCATACAAATTATCAAATGTTATTGCCACATAAGTTATCATATTGCCACACATGCTATTAAATGTTGTTGCCATACAGGCTATCATATGTTATTGTCACACATGCTATCAAATGTTGTTGTCACACAAGCTATCATATATTATTGCCACACAGACTATCAAATATTGTTGTTTGCTCAAACAATATCAAATAATAATTTCTCAAAAATTCATTTATAGCTCCAACAAAATTTCGGCAATATAATAATTAATAATGACACTCATCAACCTTAGCAAATACTATCACAATATACTTTCATTCTCAAGCCATAATTTATCAACATTTCATAAAAATAAATAATTCAAAAGTCCAACAATCCTTTCATCAAAGTATTCATTAACACTATCTCATTAAATAAGATTTCAATCCATAGAATTTAATTTCATAACATTTAACCAATCACATGTTTAAGTACCATTAGCTATTTACTTGCCTACCCCTTTAAGCTATTAAGTCGTGGATGGTCTTGGCTTATTCTTAATATTATCTTCAATGCCTTGAGTACCTATTTCAATACACCAAATCAATCTGTGATGATAAATTAAGATTTTCATCTCATTATGCATAGTAAAATATCATGACCTTGGTAATCTGTTTCTATAATTACTCTTTCTCCACAAATCCAAATGACCTGATTATTTTTTCAATTAAACTAAACATATATGGGTACAACATGTCCAAAATTAAGCTAAAACAAGCACTACATAATTTATGGTGAATTTTAGAAATTTGCCTTATTTCTAGTATAATTATATGCTAAACAGTCCCATAAACTTAATCATATCTCAAAATGTAGAAGTCCAATTGAAAAAATGATTTGGAGCTAATTATTTAACAAATAAATGAACATTTTTCATACTTCACACATTCTCTAATTCAATTTTGAAGGTCGTCAAAATAAATGGTCAATCTCAAATGTTATTGGCATGAATAGATTCAAGATCAGTCCTAATTAATGAGACATATATCTTAACACATAAAATGTTAAGCAAAACTAATTTGCAAGAATTTAAAAAAGACATAAAACTATAACTTTGAAGTTTTTACACTTCACCTAATTCTCACTCTAGGACCACAAAATTCACAGAAAATATAACCAATAATTGCACAGGTCCTATAGGAATCAATCACAATTAAAGGGCTATATCTCTTGACACAACTTATTTGGAAAAACTGTTTCACAAGAATTTAGATGGCATATAAACCTATAGCTTTCATGCTTTTCACTTTGCCTAATTCATCTATTAGGATTATGAAATCATGGGTGTAACAGTCTGTCTTGAAAACAGAATTGAAGGAATCCATCTCATATTCACTATCAACAACTTCTGACACATGAATCCTATTACAATTTCTTTACAACTTCTAACACATGAATCCTATTAAAATTTCTTTACAACTTCTAACACTTGAATCATATTACAATTTCTTCTTCTTTAATTTGTATACCTACTCTAATAAGATAAAATCATAGTGGTTTGTGTCTATTGGTTTGAGGCTCAATTTTCCTCTTTTAGTCCCTCTTCTTCACTCCTTCATTACCTTTATCCATCTATCAATCCTCATATGCTCCTTATACTTTTAATAAGTTCTAAAACACCTTTATTTAAGATATTATAACATGCGCACAATATATGACAATTTGTCATGCAACTATGCAAACATCATATTCATATTCAAATACCTTAAATGTTATGATGTACATATTTATGCTTAAGTCATGTTATATCATAATTAAAATGCAAATAAATTAGGTTGAAGATGTTACAGAGGAATGGTGTTATGACATTGGGAGCAGCTTGTAGGAATAAGGGTGTCGGCTAAGGTTAAAAGAAGAAGATGAAAAATTCAAGAAAGTTATTTGTCTCTCTTTTGGCCCAAGAATAAAAGCCCAGATTTCCAATTCCCTTCATAAGAACAAATGGGCCACCTTCATTAAAATGGAGTTTTCCCTAAATAATTGCTAGCCATTCACCAATTTAAAACCTTATTTACTTCTTAAGATTCATTTCCTCTTTTGTCGACCCTTCATCTCCTTTGTGTAGTCCTCATCCTTGAGCTTTTTTTCTGGGCTATTGCATGGCGCCTGTAATACTATTGCAACTCTCTTTCTTTTTTTTTTTTCTACAATTAACAAAATTAAAAATAAAATTAATATTAACTAATAAAATTTAAATATAAAACTAGCATTGTAGCATAAAAGAAAAATTGCTTAGCCTAAAAATTGAAATTCTAATCTAATTAAAATCTAAACCTAAAATTTTAAGCATGAATTAAAATGAATAGAATAAAATGATCAAAATTAAATTTGAACCATTGGGTTGCTTCCCAACAAGTGCTTGTTTAAAGTTATTAGCTTGACTTTTTCCACAGATTCTTAGCTTGAAGTGAATTTAGGAGAAGAGTTTCTCCACTTTGCAATGCTTCCCCACAAAGTAAGGCCTATCTCATTGATCATTAACTTTGAATGTACTTTTATATGTGCTTTACAACTCTACAACTTCGTAAGGTAAAACTTGCAACATCTTAAGGGGTTTTAAATAATGGGAATTCAACTTTCTCAGAAGGAGTCTAAGGCGAGAATTAATAAGTAGCACCTACTGTCTAACTTCAATTGAGGACTTGTGAATAAGCTTAGCATGCCATAACTTGTCTTTCTTCTTATATAACCAAACATTTTCATAAGCATCACTAGATAATGCATATCTTAAATAAAGGGGAAGAGGTTTTAACTCTAGTACTGGAGCTTTTTCAATTGAAAGGGAAGAAAAAAACTTTACCTTGTCTCAAATTCTTAAACCTATAATCTTTAAATGGAGGAGTTACTTCTAAAAATTTGGATGCATTTTCATGGTCCTTATGCAATGATGATACCCTTTCAAATGGATCCTTAAGATGCTCATTTTGAGAAACCTCTTAAACTAGCTCATGAACTACTTCCATCCTATTGCAATCTTCAATGGAAAAAGATTGTTTTGTTGTTTTAAAAATATTGAACTCCATTGATTCTCCCAACACTTTCAAAGTTAGCTTCTCATTCTTCATATCAATTATGGCTCCTGCAGTTGCCAAGATGGTCTTTCAAGGATTAATGTCATGTCCACATCCGCATCCATATTGAACACAATGAAATCTACTAATATAATGAACTTCCCCACTTGTATGAGAATGTTTACCATCACTCCAATCAGGTATCTAATGGAGTGATCCGTTAATTGCAATGTCACCATAATTGGTTGAATCTTACCAATCTTTAATTTCCTATAAACAGAAAGGGGCATTAGACTAATACTAGTACTTAAATCACATAGTGCTCTATCAAACTTGCAATGAGAAATTTGGCAAGGAATAGAGAAACTCCTTGGATCTTTAAGCTTTATTGGAAGCTTATTTTGGATTATGATGCTACATTCCTCGAAGAGACATATGGTCTCAAATTCCTCCAACTTCCTCTTGTCAGACAAAAGCTATTTGAGAAATTTTACATATTTTGACATTTGTGCTAAGACCTCAACAAATGGAATATGAACATGAATTTGCTTGAAAATCTCTAAGAACTTAGCATATTACTTCTCAAACTTATGAAATTTCAATCGTTGAGGAAAAGGGACGGGTGAAACATAAGGTTGTGGTGTAGGCTTACTTGCTTCTTCCTCTTTAACTTCCTTCATATTATCTTTCTCATTCGTACTGAATTTTAGGGCTTTTTTTTTTTCACTTTCTTAGATTGAGATTTCAGGAATATCAGAAATTTTTGGGACTATTTTCTTACATTCATCCTTATGCTTGCGTTAGGGGGCGGGTATCTCCATGCCACTTCTTAGAGTAATTGCCTTGCATTATTCTTTGCGGTTAATTTGAATTTTGCTAGGGAATGTACCTTACATTCTTGCATCGATAATGTTAGCCACTTGCCTAATTTGCATCTTTAAATGTTGGTTATGTTGCTCGATTTAGTTAACCCTGAATTCAAGTTTATCTATCTTCTCTAACATGGTTTCCACCTTCTCAAATTTCTTAATCGAGAATTTTTGCATATCCTATGATTGCTTCTCTAGTTGGATTAGTTGAGCTATAAAAACTCCACCTTGTTACCATTGAGGAAAACTAGAAGGATAAGAAGGCTTTGCTTGATTGTCTTGGTTACTCTATGAAAAGTTAGGATGATTCCTCCTCTCGAGATTGTAGTTGTTGGAATATGGATTGTTAGGCTACCTATTGAAGTTGAAAACATATTGCACTTGCTCAATAGAATTTTAAGCAAAAGGACTCTCTAATTGGCATTTAGTTCTCATATGTGCCCCTCCAAACCATTCATAAGTCAACGGTTGGGTATTGATAGCATGCACACTCACACTATCAAACTTTTTTGTAAGAGCATCCATTTTGGCATTTAACATGGTATAGGCATCAATGTCATGAACACTTAAAACTCTTTTATTGATCCCCCTTTCGCATGGCCATTGGTAGTTGTTTGAGACGATCTTTTCCAGTAATGTATATGCTTAATTAGTTGACTTTCCAATGAGTGCACCTCCTACTACAACATTAATAGTAATGTGTATCGAACAGTTAAGCCCCTTGTAGAAGGTTTGGACTATTAATTAATCTGACAAACCATGATGTGAACACCTTCTCTGTAACTCCTTAAACCTATCCCATACTTCATATAATGTCTCACCCGGCTCTTATTGAAAGCCTATAATTGTTTGCCTCAATTGTGTGGTCTTGCTTGTTAGAAAATAATTTGCTAAGAAAGCCTTAAAGAGATCCTCCCAAGTAGCAAATGAGTTAGGTGTCATAGAATTCAGCCACCTTTTAGCTTTATTTATTAAGAAAGAGAAATAATCACAATCAGATTATATCATCAGTTGCCCCATTAATTTTGAAGGTTGCACATATTTCCAAATAGCTACATCCCCAAATGTGTTTTGTTGCACCATTTGGATAATCATTAGTTTTATTCCAGAATTGTTGTTAGCAACGATGGGCTTCATAATACTCAATTGAGTCTCTTGGGTTTGCGGTATTGCAAGTTCTCGCAAAACTTTTAGTCTTCTTTTATTAGCCATTGCATTTGTAAGCAAACTCTTTTTTTTTTCTTAATTTTTAGGTTCACCTTCAAATGTGGAATGTGCATTCGATTTCAAGATCAAATTCAATTAATTCTAGGCTTTTCAAATATCGCATACACTAAGGGCTTCACTTATCAAAAGAATAAACCACAATTAGACTCATAAAATTATCAAAATGCATAATTTAAATACCAGATTAATTAAAATCTTAAGTGAAATTGATATTATGAAAAATCAATCATCGGCAACGATACCAAAACCTTGTTGCCTATATAAACCTCTGCAAGTGCACAAATTGCTAAAGTAATATAATGAAAAGTAAATATGTTTTCATGAGGATTGTTTTACACAAGTACTTATCATCTAGCAATTGAATAATCAAGAAGAAAATAACTAAAAATTGAAATGATTAAATTATTAAATAAAAATTAGATTTAATTAAAAGAAACTCTTATGACAACTATTTTTAGGAAATTCGGGTACACCACAATACCATTTCATAAATAGATCAAAAGAATTATTTCAATTGAGATTGAATTGTGCTTGAAATTCAACAATAATGCATTAAGCTTCATGAATAATCTTTGAATATCTCTAGAAGTCGAGCATATTTTTGTGGTCTCAATCTTTCTAGTTTAATATATTAGGACTAACATAGACTTTCACTCTCGCTCCATCATTTTGAATCTCAAACATTGCACATATATGATCATTCATACATGCAATATCAATTAAACACAAACACATTAAATCAAGATACCTAACACAATTGATGCAAAATCACTTCATATAATTATGAAATATATATTGAGCTTTCACTTTAATCCCAACAATTGGAGAATTAGTTCATCATAGAAGAAAATAAAACAAAGAAGAAGAAATTCATTGAATTCAACAGAAGAATTTCCCAAAGAAAAAGTCTGCTAACAAAACTAATGAAAAACCCTAAGAGAACGAAAAAAAAACCCTATAAATCCTCACAAAATCATTTTTTTATTAGTTGTAGATGTCGATTACTTTCCCTTATAAAAATTTGCTTTTTTTTTTTAGCCCAAGAATATTTATCTAGATTAGATGCTTGTCATCTTAAAAAGGCATCCCACTCGCATTTCTCAATTTCGGGTCTGACGTTTCGGGCCATGCAAAAACCCACATACTTATCTGTTGAGCCTGAATTTGTGTCTTCTGATTAGTGAACTTTGTGTAATTGTATGGTCGAATGCATAACCCGTGCAACATTGCTGAAAATTGCGATTTAGCTCTTTTTTCAAAAATTTCCTGCGCAAGCACAAAAGAAATAAAAATCTAACTATTTTAAAGCAAAAAACTATAAAAACAAGGAAAACTTCTAATTTCTAAGCTAAAATATATGCTAAATGACTCATACCATCGGGCGACCCTCTATCCCCGTATTTATTCATTCTATGTGCAGATGCTTTATCTGGTATGCTTTTGATGGCTTGTAACTCCTCCAGGATTCATGGTTTAAAATTGGCCCCCTCTGCGCCTGGTGTTTCACATTTATTTTTTTTGCAGATGACTGTTTGGTATTCAATAAGGCTAGCCTAGACGAGTCTTTAGAATTAAAGCGAATTTTATGCCTTTATGAAGCGGCTTTAGGACAGTTAGTTAATCCTGCAAAATCTAGTGCATTTTTTGCCTTTTCCATTTTGCAAAGGAGACTAGCAAACTATAATTCAGCCTTAGGTATTGGAAATGGTAAATTTCTGATTCCTTTGTTGGCCTTCCTTTGGTCATTGGATGGTGAAAGAAGCAGGTGTTTGGTTATTTAAGAGAGAGATTTCACAGGAAACTGACATCCTCGAGAGGTTGCACTTTATCCAAGGGTAGTAGAGAGGTGATGATCAAATCAGTCGTGTAAGCTTTGTTAGCTTCCACTATGAGTGTTTTCCAGATGCTCGTGTGTCCACCACAGATGCTTTACAAAATGTTATGAACTCCTTTTGGTGGGGTGACTCCGGTGGAGGTAACCGTCATATTCCCTGGGCTTCCTAGGCTAAATTGTGTCTACCCAAAGAGTTTGGAGGTTTGGGTTTTCTTAGTTTAAAGGAATTCAACCTTGCTATGCTCGCAAAGCAGTGTTGGCGCCTTTTGACCAATGTTTCTTTGCTGACAGCTAGAGTTTTCAAAGCTAGATA
>CATIWR010100143.1:0-18791 GCA_949677035.1 Omphalea diandra | reverse complement strand
TGAGCTTCCAAAGTTACAGGTGTTATTATTAGTTATTATATTGCTGAAATTTTGTTGGATTTATAGTTGATTGGTTGAAGAGCTAATACTTGATGTTGTTGGCAAGTAAAACTATTTGATAGCCTGTGTGGCAATAAAATGTGATAGCCTGTGTGGCGATAATATTTGACAGTCTGTGTGGTGATAACATGTAATAGCCTGTGTGGCAATAATATTTGATAGCATGTGTGGTAGTAACATTCGATAGCCTGTGTGGCAATAAAATGAGATCTATAACCTGCGTGACAATAATATTTCTAGCCTATGTGGCAACTAAAATTGAAAGTCTTTGTGGCAGTAATATCTATAGCCTATGTGGCAGAAATTTATGATAGCATGTGTGGTAATAACCTATGACAGCCTATGTGGTATTTAAGAGTAAAGACTGTTTATTTCGTACATGGATATGATGATGAGTTATAAATAATAAAATGTTTGATATGTTATTTGAGATTGAAGTATCGTTATGCATTTACTTACTAAGTATGTAAACTCACTCTTTTGCATGAAATTTTATTTCAGGAAGAGTAGACTAAAGAGTGTGTCCAGTTATATTTCAAGGTTGCTGTCTAGCAGTCTAAAAGATGTTGGACCAGTATGCAATCTATTAGTATTCCAGCTGGTTTAGTCATGTATACTTTATTGTAAATAGTGACTATGTTGTGAACAAGAGACATTGTGTGAAAAATAAATATGATAAATAAATGATAATTGAATTAAGGTCTTTTAACAATAATAGATAGACTTAGAACAGTTAATGACGATTTTAAATGGGATGTCACACATCTTTTGATAGAAGAATAAAAGTTCTAAAGAAGAACTAAAAGAGGGGTGACATATAAGGAAGAAGAGTCAAAAGTCGAGTTAAAATATCTTTCCAAGATTGACAATATCTCAATATATCATTCTCTTTTTTTTTTTTTTTTATTTTGGCCGAATGCTAAGTCCTACTTAATTAAGAGTTTTTCTTTTCCTTTCTTCAATTGGAATAATACCTATTTAGGAGATTAAATTCCTATTTGATTGAATAGGACATGTTCTATTCCTATTTGGATTATTTCTTATTTTCTAGATTAAAATTAAGTCTTTTTTTTCTTCCTACATAGAAAAACAAAGTAAAGCTTATATAAAGGCTATCAAAAATGTGTAAGAGTAGTTGATGATCCATACAATTATGATTTTTTATAAAGTTAATTCTCTTCTTAAGTTTTGAATAGGACTTGGTGAGATTGTTGAGTAATTTCACAAGCTTGTTTAATCTAGGTCTTAAGTTACTTAATTAATTTAAGGTTGAGATTAACACCTCTTAACTCTTTATAATTCAAGTTGCTAAAAAAAAGTTTTCTAGAGGTCTAATTGAGATTTAAGAATTTATCTTATTTCGATATTTGAATTAAAGCTTGAGAATTGTGTTTACATATGAGTAAGGGTTTCAAATCAACCTTGTTCATATCACAATCAGTAAAGAGATAGACATAAGGCCAAATACATATATGCAATGATAAGTTTTAAGATGTAATAAAAACATCAACAACCATAATAAAGCTCTCAAGGTCATAGAAATGATAAGTTTCTCACTTGATCATGGCCTAAATGAAGTCAAAACAAAACCTTAAATGTCCAATGATGCATTGTGTAAAGCAAGGCAAAGTCTTAAATCATGAAAAATCATAAAAAGGAACTTTAGACTTGGTTATCATTCCATTAATAAGGTGAAAAGGATCCTTGGTCATGAGACCTACCCTTATTTGTCAATGGAACTCCAAATTATCATAAAAGAAGCCCTAAAAGTGGCAAAATCTGAATGGGAAGAGAAGGACATTTGCTAACTACTCCTTAAACAAAAGTGGGTTGTGCAAACAAACTAGTAGTCTATACATCCTACTTAGTTGGCTATACAGACTACATGAAGTCTATATAGCCTATCAAGATTAGGTTTTTAAGAGTAAAAGAAAGAGTAAATGGGTAAAAAGAAAAGGGATTGAGGGACCCTTTGGATGCTTCTAATTAACACTTTGCCCTCAGAGGCTCACAAACTTGACTTAATCCTTCAAAATGCTATGGAATGCCTAGGAATGCAAGATTAGAGACCTTGTTCTATGTTGGGATTGAGTGTTAATGGGTTAGAGTATGAGTTCTTTGAGTATTAAGGTGTTTTTGAAGGGATTTTAGCAGAGTTTCCCTAAGGTTATCCAAGCCTTTCCCTCCCCTTCAAATAATGTGGCATTTTATAAAAGAATGAGGGTGCTTCAAATCCTGGAATGATTCTAATTGCATGATGTTTGCATCCAATCACAAGGAAGACCCTCAAAGTTATGGAATTAAGGTTTCTTAGAGTACTGTACAACTAAGGTTTTGGTTGTACAACCTTCTTGCTTGGTTGTATAGCCTTAGGGTTTAAAGGGGATTTAGTTCTAGAATGTCCATAGATCAGTGTTTAAAGGAGGTTTGGTTGTACAACCAAGATTAGTGGGTTGTACAACCCAAAAATCAAGGTTGGACAACTTTGGGCTCTTGGTTTATGGGCTTAGGCTTGGCATTGGGACTCAATGCAAGGTTTCCTAGGGCCTTGCTCTTCTTCCTTTAGCAACTCCCTTTACATTTTAGGGAATAATTCTAGCGATTTTCATCAATGAGCTTACATCCTAAGGCCTAGAATTTGGTGCTCACACCCTTAATAAATATAATGTGGCTAACAAGAATTAAGTTGATTTTCGTTAAAATTATTTCCATTAAAATTGGTGTTGACGGGAGAAAGGGGGAAGCCAAATCAAAAGGTCCTTAAACTTTATAAAATCTATCATTAAATCCTTTAATTTTATCATTTTATGTTAAGCCCTTAATTTTTATCTCTTCTTATACTCACACCTTATTTGAAGGCTTTATTGAACTACTAAATGAAGTATCAGTTGAATTTACATAAAAGCTAAACTAGTTTGAATTTTTAAATAAGAAATATAATCTAAATTTTTTATATCATTATATTTTTTTAATATAAATTAAGAGATAAATTCAGTATGAGAAAATTGTGAAAAAAAAAAACTAAAATTCTTAGAAAGTGGATCAACTCAATAATTTTAATTAATTTTGTAAAACATAGATTGAATTAAACTAAAATCAAAATATTAAGAATGAAATAAATATTTAAGTTTATTCATATTTAAAGTTTTTTTTTAAAAGTTTGGAGCACAATTCAATTTTTTATTATATTAATATTTTTTAGAATAATGTAATAGATTAATTTAATATAATTCTCAGAAAGTAGATCAACTTAATAGTTTTAAATTATTTTTATAAAAAATTGATTTAATTGATTCAAAATCAAAGATGATGCATGAAATAATAATTAATTTTATTCATGATTGGAGCCAAGATTTTTATAAAAAAAAGTATGGAAGCAAGATTTAAAAGTTTTTGTTATATTATTATATTTTTAGAATAATATAAAACATGAAAAAAATTATGATAACAACATTTTTAGAAAGTGGATCAATTTAAGAGTTATAATTATTTTTGTGAAAAAAAAAGTTTAATTGAATTAAAATAAAAAATTGGACATAGAATAATATTTAATTTTTTCAATACTGAAGCCAAAATTTTTAAACACGGAACAAATTTTGAAACTTTTTATTACGTTATATTTGTGAATAATATAAGTGATAAATTTCAGAAAAAAGCAATTGTGATAAAACAAAATTTTTAAAAGGTAATTAAACTCAATAATTTTTATTTACTTTTATATAACAATATTTACTTGAATCAAAATAAAGTGATTGAGCATAAATTATAGTTCATTTTGTTCATGATTAAAATTAATATTTTCTTTTAAATACTGAGTAGAATTCAAATTATTTTTGTTATATTATTATATTTTTTAGGATAATATAAGAAATAAATTTGGTAAGAGAAAAATTAAGATAAAATATAATTATCAAAAAAGGATAGACTTAATAAGTTTAATTATTTTATAAAAATTTAATTGAATGAAAATCAAAAATTTAATATCAAATAATGGTTAATTTGGTTCATGAAGATGATGAATTAATTAATATTTAAACCATTAATTAGGTGAGTTTTTTTTTTTTTTTCACATGCCTTAACGACATGTGATATCGCTCTTTCATGAAGCTATTAAATAAAGTCTGAATATAAAAAAGAATAGACATAAAACTTCGATAATTGATAAAAATAAATTGCTCATCTCACTCACGATAACATGGACAATGGATTTCTGAGAGTGCATATCAGGCAGTTAAGTGAATGGGAGCAGCACAACATTAATAAAAATCATGAACTTCGTGCTTTTATATTATAACTAGTTGATATTTTACATTTTGTACATTTTCAATCATAATTATTTATTTTAAACCTTTGAATTTTATAACATATTATGAAATTTGTTTTTTTGCATAATTTTTTTTTTAATTCACTTCATTGGAGGCTTGAATCAAGTCTTATGAATAGTGCTGATTTTATTAGTGCTGATATAGAGTAATGTGAGAGAAAGTATGCTAACTTTATTGTAGAGATTATGATTCTTTATTTTATTTGAATTTGAACTATTTTTATAGTGATTTATGACTTCAAGTTTAATATTATTTAATGCAATAAAATTGAAAATGAGTTATTATTTTAGTTTATTATTAAGGTAGTATTAAGTAATTTCATTGTTCTAATTTTTTTGTCAATATAATAAACATAATTTATTGCTAATATATATATATATATATATATATATATATATATATATATATATATATATATCTGTGTGTGTGTGTGTTTAATTTAGGTGAATTTTTTTATAGCTTTCTAGAAAAATTTTTAAACGAAAATGAAAAAATAATTTTTATGTTTACTTTGACAAAATTTTTCAAAAATTAAAAATGAAAAGTAATTTTTATTATAACAAAAAATTAGAAAACATCGTAATGTTTTTAAATGAAAACACAGAGGTTAGTTGTTTTTTGTCCTTTTTTCTTAAACATTATATTTTAAGTAATAATTATATTATGTTATTGATATTCCTCAGATCTCCCACCTCTAGCACCACCGCCATACCAACCTCCATCGGCGCAGAGAACCTGAAAGTAAAAAGGCCAAGTCACAGAAAATAAACAACTAGAAACCGGTCTAACAGGTAAATTATAATTAAAATGGGAGTGGAAGTCGACGACAAAGACCTGAAAGCTGTCGGTGCTAATTTACTGAGGGACGGTCACCTTGGACTGCGCATCCATGGCTGGGAGATCTTTTCTTGAAAGAGCTCTATTCTCGACTCTTCCACTCTTTCTACAGTACTCTCTCTCTCTCTCTCTCTTCTGGTTGTGTTCAAAACTTTGACTTGTTTAATGTTGAAGCAAATGTGTATTTGTGCTAAAGATGCCCGGCGCTGTGATTTGATTTTCTGGCTTCAAATGTTTTGAATTTGATACTCAAGTCAATAAAAATTCAACCTGAGATTTTTTATTTCTTGTTTTATGGTCTGAATTTTCGTGAATATATATATATTCGGCTGTCCGTAAGATTTTGCCGGTTATCCATTTTTAGTGAATTTATGAATTATTCTCAGCATGCTAACGAGTTAAATGTAGTTTTAGTTAGTCATTAGCACGAATGAACTTTGAGCATGAGAAGTTCATTCTTGTGATTTGGTAACAATGCAGATGTTGACCAATTTTTCTAGTTCTTTAGAAAATTAAAATGTAAAATAAAAAATTACTTTCTTTACAGATATGCACGTGTTACAAATTTTACAAATTTTCTTTAAAAATTTTTATTTTTTTGAAAATTATAAATGAAATTAATTTTTTTTTTTTATAAAAATACTAATCCCCTCCACACACATATATGTAGATATGAAAAAATTTAAAACTTTTTAAAGCTTTTAAAGTCATCATTAAATTTTTTTTCCTTTTAAGTTCTTTAAATTAATTTTAACTTAAATATTTAATAAAATTAATTTTAAAAATAAATTTAAAAATATATCTTTGCAATATGTATAATTTGAATTTTATTTAGTTAAGATAATTTTTTTTAACAAGGTGATACATATATATGTTTAATTAACTAGATAAAAAACTGAAATTAAATATTAATTAATTTGTGGATCAACCATGTTCAAAATTTAGAGAATTAGAATTGAATTATTATCTAATTGTCTTATTTTTATAAAATTATAAATATAAATTCATGTAATTGAAAATTAATAAAAATTTATAATTTTTTTTATAATAAGAGATTTCAAAAGATTAGACCTCATGTATGAAAAGCTATTTCTATGTTATTCATAAAAACTAAGGTTTATTATATGTATAAAATAATTTAACTATTTAATATTAAATTAATAATTAATGTTAAAGATTAAATGTGTCAAATTTGATTTAATAATAAATATAAAAATTAAATACTCATTTTAATTAATATAAAAAGTAAAAAATTCTAAAATTTTAAAAGTAAAATAATGATGGTTGAAAATTTATTTTACATAATGTGTCAAAAAAAAAAGTGTGTGTGTATATATATATAAACTAATTAAAATTTTTTAAATATCTCGATAAATAAAAACTTGAGAATAAGATTAATAACATGAAAATAGTGAAGAATATGTGGACTAGTTATTTGAACAGATATAGAGAAATGTCCCTTTTAATTCAAAGCAAGAGTTTTTTATTGACTCGTTGTCATCATGCATCATCGCCGTCTTATATGATTAGAATTGTAAAATTTCATAATTTTAAAACCGGTTGTAATACTAAATAAAAGATTCTGAATGCATATTATATATCTATTATTGCAGCAAAAAATCTGTTCATTATATTAATTACTCACTCAACGTGGAAGAAAGATTAATTACTTCTAGGGAAAATAACAATTGAAAAGAAAAGAAAAAGTTTATGGACCTTAATGCGTGGGCATATGCGTAGCAATAATCTTAGGGACTTCAATTTAGTTCTAATGTTTGCTTGCCTGTCGCTTCAATCGTCATTTCACAGTTTGTTGGTAACAATAGCAAGAAAATTCTAAACGAAATCAAGTTCAAAAAAACAAGTTAACGCGTTCGTTATATGAAAGCTGAAAATTGTAATATATAACTTTTGTCTTGGCATTGAAGGAATAAATCATTGAAGCAAACTCGGTATGATGAATTCACCTTACCTATTGGTTAGGCACACGTTTCCTTTATTCTGAATAAAGAAAACTTTTACTGTTATACATATTTAAAGGTGTTAATTCTTATTGACCTTAAGATTGCTTTATACTGCTTTAGTACGTTAAAAGACACTTGTCTCAACCCCTATAGTGTTGTAGAGTTATTTGAATAAAATTAAAAGAAATTTTAACCTTATAGTTGAGTATTTATATTTGTAAATTTTGATAAAAGGTGGTATTAAACCATAAAAGAAGATAAAAACACTTCAAAAATAATGTTTAGAAGATATGTCAAAACCGTAATAGAATAATATTTGAAAATTTATTTATCTAAACATGAGATATTATTCATTTGATCCTTAATATGCTTTTAAAGACGGAGACAAAATATCTCAAGATGATAGGACTTGAATATGTTGAAAGTATTTAGAATGAAGGCAGAAATGAAGGGAGAAGAGAAGACTGAAGACTTCAATAACTGTGGAGAAACCAATAGGCGTGGAAAAAAAACAAGAAGCATTGAAATTGGACAACGAGCATGAGTAAAATCTTTCTCATTTCTTTTTGTAAAATATGAAGATGACATAATGACCATGAAGAAGCCCACAACATGCGCTGAAGTGTCCAACAGGCATGGATGCAGTCTAACAACTGTTGAAAAATCCTTTGAAAAGGGCCTTAATTAATCTATGTAAGCTAATGATGGTGGATGGATATGGTAATAACCATAGGGTGAATCAATGACTATGCAAAAGATCAATCAAGCATTTTGTGACAATCTCAATTAACATTATAAAGACTTAACAACATTGACAAGGAATGTTGGGACTTTAATGACCATGAAATGAAATTCAACAGGCATTGAAGTATATGATGACTAGTTTTTCTAAAAGCTGCCAAACAGCTCCATCTATTTTTACTGGCTAGTTTTTTAGTTATCATATATAAATATCCTCATTTGAAGACTAAAATATGAATAATATTTTGAAAAAGAGTCTTGAAAGATTATCTTTGAGTTGTATAAACAATTATGGTGTTGTTTTTGTATTTTTGAGTAGAGAAAGCCTTGTGAGTTTTATAACTAACTACAAAGTTAGTAATAGTAGGTTTTTTTTAGCACTGATTATATTTCCTACCAATTTAGTGGCTTAGACACTTACTAAGGGTCACTTATTTGCTAAGTGGTTAGAGGTTGGTATTGTGCCTTCAAAAATACCAAGTGATGGATTATCTATCATTTTTCTTTCTTCGCCAAAAGAGAGAATTATAAATCTTCCTTAGCCTGCAAAAGGAAAGGTTAGTCTTCAGGTTAAAAAAATAAAGAAAAGTAAAAAGCCAAAGTCATTGCTTAGGGAGTAGATTTAGGCACATCATAAAACCATTATAAATATCTTGTATCATCTCTTCTCTTCTTCATTATCTTCTTTTTGAGAGCAAAAGTGAACTTATGTTCATCAATCCACTATAAAAGAATTCAAGGAACTTCAAAGATGTTTTAAAAGTTTTTAAAGCACCAAATATCTCCCTTTTTGTTTGTCATCCTCACTAAGGGACCAACAATTAGTATTAGAGGCTAGCCTTTTTCAAGTATAAATGTAAAAGGAATACGATCAAATGGTAGCCCAAAATTAACATGGACTAGAAGGGCAACTAATTGTGAGACCTTTATTCTTTAATGGAACTAACTATCAATGTTGGAAGAGTAGGATGTCTTACTTCCTAAAGGTTAAACTCCATTGAACTATGAAGGATTATAGAGAAATGTCCATACAATCCAATAAAGATGCTTATTGATGGAACTACATAGAGAAAGACAATTATGAGATGTTAGATAAGGAAAAAAAAAACACATTGTAAATAATGACAATGCCATCCACATGCTCTTTTTTGCCTTGAGCAAAAGTAAATATACAAGTTTAACATAATGACAATTGCTAAAAAACTTAGGAGGTCTTGGTGATCACTCCTGAGGGTACAAATCATGTAAAGGAAAATAAACTAAAAATTCTCACTTTCCAATATGAGACCTTCCTGATGAAGCTAAATGATAAATTTTTTAGAATGTATGATTATTTCATCAAAATAGTTGAAAAAAATGAAGGCTCTTAGGAAGGCATTCATTAACGAAGGACTTATGAAAATGTTATGCGATGCTAATTGATTATGAGATGAACCTAAATAGAGAGGCTCCATTTTTCACTAGAGGAATCAAGTCAAAGAAAGTCTAGAGTTACACTTAAAGAAAACACTAAACCCTGAAGCTCTAATGATGAAGAAATAAATAATGAAGATGTAGCTCTAATGATGAATTAGTTTAGAAGGATGTTGAAGAACATGCCTCAAAGGAAAGGCAAAGGAATGTTTAAGCAAGTGAAATGCTAAGAATATGGTAAGTTGGGTTACATTAAGACCGACTGCCTCGAGGCCAAAGCTAAAAAAAAAGAAAAAAGAAAAAAATGCATATAAAGCGTCTTAGGATGACTTAAGCTCCTTCGAGTCAAGTCAATTTGACGAAGAGCTAAGAAAAACAAGGAGAAAAAGAAAAAGCACATGTGTGCTTCATGGCGATTGAGGAAAGCTCTCCATATGAGGTACAACATAATCCTTCAAATAATGACTTAGATAATGATGAATTAGAGCTTAAGAGTATGTTTACTATTGAAAATCTTGTGGAAGCCCCGAGATTCACTAATAATGATGTTGATATGAGTTTCAAAAGAAACAAAATTGGCAGAATTGAAAAAGAGTTTTGATTCATTGAATATAGAAAATGAGGCTTTTATTAATAAGAAGAAATTTCATGAAATTTTGTCTTCTCAAATGAGTCTTAAAATGAGAATTTTAAATTTAAAAGACTCTTTTTCCTCTTTTACTAAAGGTAAAGAAAATTAGATTTCATTTTAGGCTCCCAAATGAGTTAAAGGATAAACATGGTTTAAGTTTTGATTACTTTAAAGCCTTTGCCTCCAAAACCAAATTTGTGAAAGCTTTCTATAAAGCTAGAACTGTCTCTCCCACATCATCTAAGATGTATTTGCATAACTCAAAATGCTCACACTATCATGTACAAAGACCTAAGGCTAAACATGCCTTGATTTATAAGTCTCAAAGACTATGGCTTATTGAAAATATGCATGTCCCTCTTATTCCTAGGTCCCAAACTTCAAAGATGTCATCTCATGACTTCTTTATCTGTGGACCTAAAAGAGCATTCATATGGCAATGGTTTTATTATGGAAATTTCAGCCATAAGACATACTTATACCATGTGAAGCTGAATGATGAAAATATTATTCCTAACATCCATTTACCTAAAAGAAAATGGGTGCAAAAGAAAATGAGTGTTGAATAAAGCTTAAATTGCAAGTTAGGCACTCCTTCACCTAGAACTTGAAATAAAGGATCCAAAGGTGAAGGAAATTAATAATGAAAAAGGGATTAACTTGTAAAACATCAATTGGCATTGAGCCATATTTAGGGTTTTATGTATCCCTTACCCCCTCTCAGATTTATTTTGGATATATATGCATAATCTTAGGGAGAGTCACTATGCATTCTTACTCGAACAAAAATTTCTTAGCACAAGCAACCTTTTTGCCTTGATTCTTTTCTATCTACTCCTTTATTTGGCTGACTAATTACTTGTATCATGGCTATTTATGTGACCATAAGGTTGTGATTTAAAATTATTTTAGATTTCCTAGATATTTTAACTAAGGAAGGAAGTAATGAGAAAGAAAGAGATTTGTAGTTTAGGGATTTTTTTTTAAAAAAAAAATTAACAATTGGTATTTTTTTAGATTTTTTAGTTTTGGATTTACATAATTTTATAGTTTAGGGGCTTTATCTTTCATTAACAATTAGCACTTTTTCGACAATTTATAGTTTAGGATTTTTTTGGATATACGTCAACCTTACAAATCCAAGGATTAGAAACTTGCTTAAAAGGGAGATATCTTTTTCCTATTTTTTTTATTATGTTTTCTTTCTCCTAATCACCTTTTATCTTGATGATAAAAAAAAAAAAAAGGGGAGAATTTTATACATGTTGATAAAATGTCTTATTTTATCAAGTATCTTGATTTTGTCATCATCCAAACAAAAAAAAAAATAAAAAAAGGAGATTGTTGGCCCTAAGATTGCTTTAGCATGTTAAAGACACTTGTCTTAACTCTATATCATTGTATAGTTATTTCCAATGATCCCAAAACTATGAGAATTTCTAACCTTATGATTGAGTGTTAGTGTTTGTAAATTTTATTAAAGTGTGATATTAACCATAAAAAAGAAGATAAAAACACACCTTAAAGATAATATGTTGGAAGATATTCTAAAGCCATAAGGGAAGGATGTTTAAAGATTTGCTTACATAAGCATGGGGACATTTTTTTATCCTTAATATGCTTTTAAAGATAGAGGCAAAACATCTTAAGATGGAAGAACTTGAGCATGTTGAAGGCATTTGATGCAAAGGCAGAAATGAGAGGAGAAGGAGAAGACTAAAGGCTCTAATGATCATGGAGGGAAACTAACGGGCATGGAAGAAAAACAATGAGCATTGAAATTTAATAATAAGCATGGGTGAAATCATCCTTGTTTCTTTTTATCAAACATGAAGGTGACATAATAACCATAAAAAAGTTTGCAACAAGTATTAAAATGTCCAACTAGCATCAATTAATTCTAACATCCATTAAAAAATCCTTTGAAAAACAACTTAACTAATATGTGTAAGCCAATAATGATGGATGAATACGACAACGATCATGGAGGTGAATCAACGATCATGGTAAAATATAAACTAAGCATTTTTTGATAATCTTAATTAGCATTGCAAAGATTCAATAGGCACTAAAAAGGAATGTTGGGAATCCAATGACAATGGAAAGAATTCAATGGGCATTGAAGTGTATAAAAGATAGTTTTCCTAAAAGCTACCAAATTGCTTCATCTATTTTACTGTCTAGTTTTTGGGTTATCATATATAAAGACCCTAATTTGGATACTATGAAATATGAAGAAAATTTTGAAAAGAGTATTAAAAGATTATCTTTAAGTTATGAAAACCATTTTGGTGTTGTTATTATATTTAGTATAAAGAAAGCCTTATGAGTTTTATAAGTAACTTTAAAGTTGATGAAAGCAGGTTTTTTACCACTAATTATATTTGCCACCAATTTAATGGCTTAGACACACTTAAGAGTTATTCCTTTGCTATGTGGTTAAAGATTGGTACTATGTCTTCAAAAATACTAACGGGGTCTCTTCTTTCTTCACCAAAGGAGAAAATTGTAAAGGTTCTTCCTTAGCTTGCAAAAGGAAAGGTTATTCTTAAGTTTAGAAAAATAAAAGGAAAAAGCCTAAGTGGTTACTTAGGGAGTGGTTACTTAGGGAATGGACCTGGGCACATTATTGAACCATTATAAAAATCTTATGTCATCTCTCCTTTTCCCCTCCATCTTCTTTTTAAGAGAAAAAGTGAACTTGCAAGCATCATTATGCTGTAAAAGAATTCAAGGAACTTTAAAAGAAGTTTCAAAAGTTTTTAAAGCAACCAATTCATCTTCATCTTATGTTTCCATCCTTAGTAAGGGACTGATCATTGGTATCAAAGCCTAGCCTCTTTTTCAAGCTTAATTGCAATAGGAATCTGATTAAATGACAATCCAAAATGAGCATGGACTAGAAGGGCAATCAATTATGAGACCTTCTGTGAGAACTAGATTTAGGGTCACTATGATGCAAGCCTTATGATGAGAAACTACTTGAGTTCTTCCTTAAAGAATAAAAAAAACAATGTCTAAGAAAAAGGACAAGAGCTTGAGTGAATCCTTGACAAACTCACATTTCAAACCCTTAAAATAAGAAAGCCTTTAAGGAAGTGAAATAATTATCTGTACAACTAACTTAGTTATACATCCAACAAAAGAGGGTTGTACAAACCTCTAAAGGGTTATATAGATAATCCATAAAAGTTCAATAGTAAAAAGCTTATAGAATAATGAGTCATCAAGCCTAAAAAGGTTGTACGTCTAACCTAAGGTTCATACAGATAACCCCAAGATTAGACAAACAACTTCCAAATTCTAATCTTTAGAATTTTCCTTATTTTCATCATAAAAAGGTGTGAGAAGAGACGAGATAAGGCACAATTTGAGCCATTGGGCTTAGTTGCACCCACTTCCCTCTATAAATACCCTTCTTTTTAAAGAGGAAGGGAGAGGCCAAATTAACTTGAGGAAACTTTACCAAAATACTCTTCAACCTTAAGATCATCCCTCTCTAAAAGAAACCCTAAACATTTATTGATACAAACGAGGTTGAATTATGGATCCTTATTCGTATGTAGATCACAAGTCTTAAGCTGTAATTCCAAGATCAAACAAGATAAACTCTCAAATCCCAATTAAACCTATAAAAAAACTTATTTATGGCAACCTAAATTATAAAGATTTAAGAGGTGTTAATCTCAATCTTAAATTAATTAAGTAATTTAAGGCCTAGATTAAACAAGTTTGTAAAATTATTAAGAAGTCACTTAACAATCTCACTAAGTCCTATTAGAACTCAAGAAGAGAATTGACTCTCAAAGCAATTTGCTAAAAGAAATATTCTTCTATGATTGATTGATTTGGATAAATAAAAAGGGTTATTTATAGCCTTTAAAAAAGTTTTATAAACCCTAAGAATTACTTCCTAAATAGGTGAATCTACCTAGTCTAATTAGGAAAATGAGATACTCCTAAACTAAATAAGAAATAATTAAAAGATACATTTGATATTTTCCTAATTATAAAAGAAGTTTCTTATATAGGTAAATACAAAAGTTCCTAATTAGTTTTAGAGAGGAATTCAATCTAATGAGGAAGTTTCTTCATGCTTAGTTGAATTAGGCCTCTAAATGGTGCCTTAGCCGAATAACAATGGTCATGGGCCTCTCCATATGTTAGGCCCCAATAGATCAAGTTAAAGGCTTCCTTTGAAGATTCATGCTGCCATCTCTAAGCAATTGGGCTTCTTGCTTTGTTTGTTCCTCTTAGGTTAACCCAATGGTTATTCCTTATTCTATGAATAACTCAATGGTTTTTTTAAACCCTTTGAGTCTTTCCTTTGTGATTAAACCTTAAAGTTGAAGTTGATATTTAGGCTGGCGTTGGATATTTACATCATTCCTCAGGAGGATTTGTCCTCAAATCAATACCTTAATCAAAGTGAAAAAAAGACAAATTAGCAACATTGAAAGTAGCACTAACAATGTAATCACTAGACAAGTCAATCTTATATGCATTATCATTAACCTTTTCTAAAACTTGAAAAGGTCCATCGCCTTTAGGGTTAAGTTTGCTCTTTCTAAGATTGGGAAACTTTTCTTTCCTAAAGTCTACCCATACCTAATCTCCAAGTTCAAACACAAGTTTTATACACCCTTTATTAACATGTTTAATAACTTGTTCATTCCTTTTTCAATGTTCATGCAAACCTTCTCATGTAAAGACTAAATAAATTTTGCCTTCTTTTTTCTATCCCCATCTAATCTCATATCTATAGGCAAAGGAAGTAAATCTAAAGGACTCAAAGGAACAAACATATAAACGATTTCAAAAGGATAGTAATGAATAGATGAATACACACTAAGATTATAAACAAATTCATTGTGTGGCAAACATTCTTCTCATGTTTTTAAGTTCTTTTTAAACATCACTCACAACAATTATCCTAGAGTTCGTTTCATAACTTCAATTTGTCCATCGGTTTAGGGGTGACAAGTAGTAGAAAACAACAACTTAATTTCCAACTTTTCCCATAAAGTTTTTCAAAAGAAACTCAAAAATCTTATGTCCCTATCACTAATAATAGTTTTAGGCATGCCATATAATCTCATAATTTTTTTAAAAAATAAGTTTGCAACATTAATAACATCATTAGTTTTTATGACATGGAATGAAGTGTGCCATTTTAAAAAATCTAACCACAATAAAAAATGGAATCATTACCTTTTTCATACCTAGGCAAATCCAAAATGTTGGCCTTAGGTACCAAGAAGAGGGGGGGGGGGGGGGGGGGTTGAATTGGTGTATAAAAAAAATTAAAATTGGAAAGAGCGAGGAGAAATGATATGAGAGGAAACATAAGATTTATAGTAGTTCGGGTATAATTGACCCTACGTCCACTCCCCAGTTCTTCGAAATTGGGTATTCCACTATCTTTCAAAGGTGTTTTCAAGCGTATACCAAAGTTTTATACTTGTATTTTGAAGGCTCACACAATAACCTATACACTTGTGTTTTTAGGCTTACATAACAACCTTTACAACTTGTGTTTTAACAGGCTCACACAACAACCTCTCTTAATGTTTGGACAAACTCACACTATAACCTATTACACTTGGTGTTTATGATAGTGAGTAGCAAAATTGTAAGATTTTGGGTACAAAGTTATTAATTCTCTTGCATTTACATAAATTTAGTAAGGTATTTATAGCCTCTACCCACCAAAGAGACGTTGAAATAAAACTGGTACAAAATCATCAAAATGTGCTAGACAAATTTTCGCATTAAATGCTTGACAGTCATGATTCGCGATCGCGAATTCCAAATTCCATAAGGAAAACCCAGTTTGTGTCTAATGGTGAGTCCATATAGCAGCTTCTGAATGGTGAGTCCATCTTAGTCTTCAAATATAGTTGTTGCCTTTCACCTGCTCTCAAAAGTAGCGGTCGTGATTTATCTTATATAGGACGCGACTCTGAATGCGAATTCCTCTGCCAAAAGTGTTCATCTTCTTCTTTTAGGCTTGCAGTCACTACTAACAAGTTCCCATCGCAATTTTTGACTTCCAACGGTTACCTGGGACACTTGTTAAGCTGTGATTATGGACTTGATTGCATCTTGAATTACTTTGAAATTTGTGGTTGTGACTGAGGTGAGCTTTACACCGTAAATTCGTCTGTCACTTTTAGAGTTCTTCATTTGGGTGAGTCGCGATCGAGAGTGACTTTGCAATTTCGTCTTTCTGAACTTCTAGCAAGTTCTCTAATGGATCACGATCATGAATCTTAGATTGTGATCGCGATTTAGAAGTTACTTCACATTCTTTGAAGACTAAGATTTCTATCCAACTTCTAACTTAAAGACTTACACAAAAACTGCAAAACAACACTAAATAGAAACATTAAAAATGATCAATCCCCTTTGTCAAGATCAAAAGAGGCCTAAGACTTAGGGTTAACTACCCTAGTCCAACAATCTCCCACTTTTTTATTTTAACAACTTAGATTGATGCTTGAGTGAAAATGATGCAGGAAAGTGAAGTTGGATTATAATATGATTCAATAAAAAATTTTTGCTAAATATATCATTTATTCAATCAAAGGTGAATTTGATAAAGCAATAAGTATGTTGCTCCCCCTTAACTTATGCTATAGTTTTTCTCAAGTTATTTCATTATTTTCTCCCTTTCACAATCTTTTCCCCTTTGGCAATATCAAAAAGAGGGTATATAAGGAAAAAAAAAAAAGAAATTCATGCATAAGAATTCATAAGGAGCAAACATAATGCAATGGATAAAATAATAAACATTAATCACATAAGATAACATTGTTTGCAAAGAGACAAGTTTTATTTATATATATATTCATAACTGTGGGATCACAAGATTTGTAAAAATAAACCCAAGGAAAGTGAAAAACAAATACAAAAGATCCCTGATCTAAAGTAGTGGAGAATCATCTCCAGAAGACGGTGTATTTGGTGCTTGTTATTTTCCCTCGGCATCATCTCCATCCTCTATGTCGTCTTCATTGCCATTTCCATCTTACGTATATTCAAATTCAGTGAAGTCTGAAAGATGGCAAGGAAGAACTCCTAGTTTCTCTTAGAGATCCACCATATTATTGTTAAGATGTGAAAGGAAGAGGAACCTTCTCTTCATCATCCTCATAAGCTTGTCCAACTTACGATCAATGGTGGTAAGAGATAACTCGAACTTTGGTTTTGATTGAGGATGAGGGACTTGAATGTTGCCTTCTTCAATTTAAAGCCTCTTTCGCTTGGAAGCTTGAGAGGTTTCCATCTTTTTCGCACCTATGGCACCAAGGGTATAGATGTATGTGTCCGGACGGATTGCCTTGGCATTGATGAGATAGGTTAAGTTGAGGAAGTTTTGAAAGGGCAGGAGCTTCTTGGTGAGGAATTTCTTTTTCTCCTCATCAAGTGTTCCAACAAAGCGGTAGATGGCTATAATGTGGGAAGACAAAAGAAATTGGCTTTTAGGTTTTGTACTCATGTGGATCAATTGATCCATAAGGTAACAGCTGGTTTGGATAGGTTGGTTCTTGACAAGGCAAAATAAGAATGCCAAGTCTTTTTATGAAGCCTTCTCGTTACCGTCACCTCTTACATTGACAGAGAAGGTGATGATGCGATGAAGGATCCACGAGGGTAGGGTTTTAATGTGTTTGGATAAGGAGGAGCGAGGGTCGTGTTTGGTTTCGATGGATATTTCCAACCAAAATTTAGAGTAGATGACATCGAGTGCGGAGATGATGAAAGGGATGTGTTCTTCGACTTGTAGGTTAAAAAGGGAGAATAATTAGTCGAAGGTGATGTAGAAGGGGTCATCGAAGGCTCGGAACACTAACCCGTATTGGCCGGTTCTTGAATCCAATTTTTGGCTTAGTTGCACGGTGCACATGAACTCGCGTACAACCTCCTCGTATCCTAGTTCATCTCGGAAGATGAATTCGTTCTAGCCCAAATTGGAGAGAAAGGCGCAAATCTTTGCATTGATGCCTAAAGTCTCCAACATAAAAGTCGATGGAATTTTGTTTGAGAGAATCACTTTAGAGGAGTTCGCCTTCAATCTCTCCTTTTCCTCCTTGGTGATTCCTTTCATGAGATAGAGGGTAGGAGGTGCAGAGGGTTGAGCCACTGCCTTGCCTTTGTCAGTCTTGGAGAATTTCTTGGGAGCCATAACAAGAAAGAGGAAGAAAGCTTGAGAGATTTTTGAGAGAGAAGAAGTGTTTGGAAGAGAAGTGATGAAAGCACTATTGAAAGGGATATTTATAGGCTTGAAAGGGTGCAAAAATGGTCATAGACCACTAAAAATGAATTAAATAAAGAGAGAAAATGATTGGCAATCAAATCACTTAATTGCCTAGGCGGTTACTCTAATTTGCATCTGTGAAGTCAGAAGTCGCGATTGTAAATTCTGGAAAATGTGAGTAACAGACAAATTTTTCTTAGGAAAAGGCGCGTCAAAGGTCATATTTTTGAAAAACTGATCAAAATTTGCGGTGGAGAGTAATTTTCGCTACCGCAAATTGACACCTAACAACAGGGTGAAATTGACTTATAATTCACGACTGTGAAGAAGAAATAACAACCGCGAATTATGAATCAGCAAGGATAAGTATGAGAAAATTTTGAAAACATGTGATCCACTAGAAATAAATAATAAATCTATTCATACAATCATCACTCATGCATAACATACATAACAATCAATCATAGGATCAATGTTTTTACTTTAGAGAACTTCAATTATGCATTCTCAATTCTCTCTTAATGTAGTTCATCCTTTCTTCATTTAGAGGTTTAGTGAAA
>CATIWR010100133.1:0-29918 GCA_949677035.1 Omphalea diandra | reverse complement strand
TTTTACAGGCTAACACAAAACCTCACAACTTGGTGTTTAATGCTCACACCTAACACTTATAATTACATAAAGAAGATGAAGAAAATGAGTAGCAAAGATTAAGAGCTTTAATCACTTGTAATAAATTCCTTAGCAACCTTCTTCATGGTTGTTTGGTGGAGTATTTATAGCCAAACTTCACCAAAGAGACGTTGCAGATCATAGCTCATCAAATCTTTGAGACATGCTTGACAGTTTTTGCATTAAATGCTTGTCAGGATGAAATCGCGGTCGCTATTACCGTTCGCGGTCGAGAAATCCAAATTCTTCAAGGGAAACCCCATTTGTGTCTAACGGCTAGTCCACGTGGCAGCTTCTTATTAGTTCTCCAAAAAAATATAGTCGTTATCTTTTACCTACTTTCAGAAGTCGCGGTCACAAGTTTTCTTGCACAGGCCGCGACAGAGGACGTGAATCCTTCTGCCAAAGTGGTTAACTTTCTTCCATACGAATCGCGGTCGCTACCAACAAGATGTCTCCACGATTTTTGACTTCCGACAATCTTCTGGGACACTTGTCAAGTTATGGTTGTGGACTGCTTCCTTCTTGAGTTACTTTGAAATTCGCGATCGCGACGAAGGTGTGACTTGCACCGCGAATTCGTCTGTGTCATTTTGGCTTCTTTCTTTCCAAGGGTCGCGACCGAGAATGGCTCTGCGATTTTGCCTGTTTGAATTTTGGCATATCGTAACATGAGTCGCGGTCACTAACCCTAGATTGCGGTTGCGATTTACATGTCACTTTGAAGTTTCTCAACTCCTTTCATTTCTTCTTGAGAGATTGACTCATATCTGCAAAATCAACACTTATTTGAAATATTAGTGATGATCAATCTACTTTGTCAAGATCAAAAGAGTTTCTAATCCTAGGATTAATCATCCTAGTCTAACAAATTAGTACCGCGACTCTGTCTATTTGATAAGGAAAAGTTACTTCAATAGGTTGCGGTCTCAAAGGCTTTTTCACCCTTTCAAATTTTGATATGTCAATAGTTATCTTAGACACTTGGTAAACTCTAGTTGTGGACTCGATTTCCTTCAAGCAACTCTAAAATTCGCGGTTATGATTTCTAACCTAAGGGCACTGTGAGTTCGACTATTTGGTCTTCATTCTTTTCTTGTTTAGGTCACAATAGTTATTTGCTCCACAAGTCCATCTGGACTAAGTCATCCATTCCTTTTGCAATGTCTAGGTTGTGAATTATAGGACCTTGTCTCAAATTAGAATGCCTTTAACAATGCTTGAGACTCAAACTCTCATTCAACTTTCAATGCATACTTATCTTAAAAACTACAAAAACAACACCTAAAAAAGATGTTAGAGTATGTCAATCTACATTGGCAAGATCAAAATAAAGTTTTGAGCCAACCTAGTCCAACATCCTATTTATTCCTTTTAAGGCTTAAGAACAACCTTCCTTTTTTAGGCTCAGGAAGAACCTTCTCTTTTATAGGCTTAAGGATAACCTTTCCTTTTACAAGCTCAGTAAGAACCTACCTCTACTATTTTTCTAGGCACAATACCAACCTTTACAACCACCAATAAGGAAAGATCCAAACAGTGTCTAAGCCTCTCAAATAGGCAGCAAATACACTATTAGTGCTCAAGAAAACCTACTCTCAAAAGAGTCACTAAAATAAACTCACTATAGCCAAAAATACAAAGCAACACCATAAAAAGTTTGCACAAGGAGTTACAAAGTTGTTCATACTTGTTCAATATATTTTCTAGCCTTTTTTCTAATCTTTCTAAACTCCAAGAATGCTCCTTATATAACCAAGCTCCAAAACTAGTCGTTGGAAAAGTTAATATCCATCTGACAGCTTTTCTTTAAAGCTAGTCGTTAAAGGTGATAACACCCGTTATTCTTTATCAACACTAGTTATTCTTATAACAATTACATCCAATGTATGTTGAATGTCTTTCAATACTCATTGGCTTTGACTACAATGCCTATTAAAGAGAGAATAATACTCGTTATTCATTTCCAGAAAGCTTTAACTTAGTACTCTGTTTTCCCAACTTTACATAGTAGCTTTCCACATCGGTTAAATAATTTGCAATGCCCGTTAGAAACTCTTTCAACATTTGTTGAGAAGGGCCAACACCCATTTTAGATTCCAAAAGCTTTAGCTCAAGCTTGGACACTTTTCTTACGTTTATTGTGAATATGTAATGCATGTTGTTAGTCTATATCAATGCTCGTTTTGAAACTTCAAAGCCCATGGCGAGATCCAGCATAGCTCAACTTGGTGCACTTCTCCAATGCCCGTTGCAAAGTCTAGAAGACTTGCAAAAGAGCAACATCCAATCAACGTCTATTGCACAACCTTTAATGCCCATTGAATTGTTAAACGCCGATTGGGAAATGCTCAATGCCCATTGAATTTGTTCTGGCCCTTTAATGTTTGTTAGGTCTTGGGTTCACTTATTCTCTAAATATTCTTCCCTAGCATTCAGAATAATCTCCCCTTTTAACATTCATTGGGTTTGTTCAAAACATCAAACAAACACTAAAGTATAAAATATTAGAACTTCTCTTGGTTTTGTTATAGTTTGGTTATCCTTCAAAACTATAGTTTTGTTATCATTCAAAACACATCATTCAAAGTAGAGAAGTGAGTCCAATGCCTTGGGTTACATGTTCTCTAAACATTTTTCCCTTAGCATTCACAATAATCTCCCTCTTTTTGAATGATGACAAAACCAAGATGTTTTGATACCAAAAATACAAAACTACAAACACAATAAATACCAAATATTGAAACACAAAACTGCAAACAAGATACCAACTAAAATACATACCAATCAAAATATCCACATAGGGTTTGATATCAATTCAAAACAAAGGTTTGACACCAATTATTGGAATATCCACACAAGGCTTGATACCAAGTATGCTACTTAATAAGCCATATAAGATACCAAATGTTGGATGTTAAACACGTAGAAGATACCAAGTGTTAGGCTATGCATATAAGTGATAATAAGCAAAACAAACAAATCATCAAATCAAAACATCACAAAAGTTCCCCCCCTTTTTGTCATGACAAAAAGGGCATACAAAAGTTTGTCCCAAAAAAAATGTTCTCCCCTTTATAAACATACAAACATCGTCTTCTTAAAATCTAGACAAAGTTTCTTAAAGAAAGCAAGGCAAAGTTTATGATACCAAAAATATAGAACAAACTGTAAAGGATAACTCTCTCTATCTATATGCTTCCTTTTAATAAATCACCAAATATATTCAAACATAAATTTAGTTGATATAACTTAGGGTTACATGTTCTTTAAACAAATGTAGGAAAGTAAAAAGGTAAGGATAGTTTCTAGTGATTCCAAATTTATACCAAAGATTATTCGTAAAGCAAACTCCCCCTCAATAATAGTACATTAAAAAAAACAAGAGGAATAGAGATACATTATAAATAATTATACCAATTTATGTGTTTTCCAAAAATACATCTTTTTCAAAGAGAAACTTCAGTTCTTCTTCAAATTTTATAGCTCTAATCACCATTTGATTCTCCATTTTGAGCATAGGGTGAAAAGCTTTCAAACCTGCAAAATTAAACTTTCTTTGGTACCCATTTTCTCTTTGGTCCATGGGAGTGTGCAACATAAATTTTCTCATCTCTCATCCTAGCATAACAAAAGTATGCTTTATGGCTAAAATTCCCATAATAAAAGCATTGCCAAATGGATGCTTTCTTAAGCTCTTGTAGAGAGCATGAGTGAGGTGGCATCCTAAAATATTGATGCCTAAGCATATGCATTCTTGACATGCTTAGTTTCATAATTAAAGGCATGATTTGCCTTTGGCCTTTGAAAGTGAGGATGTGAGTGAGAGCAGCTATGATCATGTATATGTGACTTTCGTATATACACCCTAGAATGAGTGTGATCATGTGCAATTTTTCTTCTAGGTGCAAAATGTAGCATAACTTACCTCTTTAGCTTATAAGATGCATACATAAAAGCATGATTAGCCTTTATCTTAGGCTTTTTGGTGTATGAATATGCTAATGTTATGCTCTTAGGCTTTGCATTGGTATTAGACTTTTGTGAAGAGCTTAGAGATTTAACACCTTGGACACTAGGTGTTCTAGAAGGTGAAGCTCTAATAAATACACTCTTAGAAGTGCAAGAAGAGGCATGATTAAATTCAATGTCATGTTTCACAGTAATATCTCTTTGAGAGCCCAAAAGTAAATCCAATTTTACTTTTCCTTTAGTAAAAGTTGAAAGAGAGTTTTTCAAGTCTAAAACCTCCTTTTTCAAACTATCATTTTGTTTTGAAATAGTTTCATAAAATTTCTTTTCAAAATTTAACTCTTCATTTTCCCTTTTCAAAGCATCAATTTTCATTTTTAAAAATTCTCTTTCATTTGAATCTAAGAAAAGTGCTTTTAAAAGTAATTCCTCTTTTTCTTTTCTCAAACATTCAACTTTTTTAAGAAGCTCAGCTTTACTTTTAGAAATGGAGGAAATTTCATTTTTCAAAGATCCATTTTCATTTCTCAAAATCCTATTTCTATAAAAAGATTTATCCAAATCATTGTTTATTGATTTTAGGGCCTCAATAAGATTTTCTACTATGAACATCTTATTGATATCATCATCATATTCACATACCTCATTTGAAGTGCCCTTATTCGATTCATGTTCCACAGCTATGAGACATCTAGCTTTTGCTTTCTTTTTGGTCTTCCTCTTTATTATCTTTCTATTGCAAGAGAAATCATTATCACTTATGGATGTGGAATTCATTGAGTTCCTTCTCCTTCTTTCCTCTTGATGGTAGTCTTCTAACTCCATAGACATATTGCTTCCCCTGGTTTAAGTAGGTCCATTTCTTAAGAAGCTTCCACAATAAGAAGCTTAAAAGTTCCCATGATCATGTACTCTTGCACTTAAGCTTTAAAAGAGTTAGGCTTTGATATCAACTGTTGGACCGAGTGGCAATGTGACAACCCAAAATGAGGGGTGAATTGGGTTATAAACAAAAATTTTAAAAAAAATACAAACACAAAAATCAATATAAGGATTTTTATAGTGGTTCGACAACTTGCCCACACCACTCCCTAAGTTTTCACTTAGGTCTATTTATTCCTTTTCTAGGCTTAGGAACAAATTTTCCTTTTCTAGGCTCAATGATAACCTTTCCTTTTATAGGCTTAGGAAGAATTTATCTTATTATTTTTCTAGGCACAATACCAACCTTCATAACCACTAGCAAGGAAAGAACCAAACAATGTATAAACCATTCAAATAGGTAGCAAACACACAATTAGTGCTCAAAAAAATCTACTCTCCAAAGAGTAACAAAAACAAACTCACTATACCCAAAAATACAAAACAACACCATGAAAGGTTTGCACAAGGACTTACAAAGTTGTTCACACTTGTTCACAATATTTTCTAGCCTTTTTTTCTAGCCTTTCTAAACTTCAAGAATGCTCCTTATATAGCTAAGCTCAAAAACTAGTCATCAGAATAATTGATATTCATCTAACAGCTTTTCTTCAAAACTAGTTGTTAAAGGTGACAACACCCATTGTTTTTTATCAACACCTATTGAACTTATAATAGTTACATCCAACGCCTGTTGAATGTCTTTTAATGCCCATTGGCCTTGACTATAATGTCTGTTGAAGAAAGAATAATGTTTGTTATTCATTTCTAGAAAGCTTTAACTTTGTGCTATGTTTTTCCCAACTTTGTACAGTAGCTTTCCTTGCCTGTTGAGCAATTTGCAATGCTCGTTGGAAACTCCTTCAACTCTTATTGAGAAGGCCAATGCCCATTTCTCATTTTAGAAGCTTTAGCTCAGGCTTGGACACTTTTCCTACGCTCGTTGCAAATATGCAACACCCGTTGCTAGTCCAGATCAACACCCATTACGAAACTTCAACTCCCGTGGTAAGGTCTAGCACAGCTCAACCTAGAACACTTCTCTAACTCTCATTCCAAATGGACAATGTCTGTTGTAAGGTCTAAAAGACTTACAACAAAACAACATCCAGTCAACGTCCATTGCATAACCTTCAATGCCCGTTGAATGGTCCAATGCCCGTTGGGAGATGTTCAACACTTATTGAATTTGTTATGGCCCTTTAACGTTTATTTGATCTTGGGTTCACATATTCTCCAAACATTTTCCCTTACCACTCAGAACATTCTCCCCTTTTAATGTTCATCGGGTATGTTCAAAACATAAAACAAACACTAAAGTACAAAACATTATAACTTCTCTTAATTTTGTTATAATTTCATTATAATTCAAACACATCATTCAAAGTAAAGAAGGGAGTCCAATTCTTTGGGTTACATGTTCTCCAAAAATTCTTCCTTTAGGATTCATAATAAGTGACAATGATGATAAGCATGAGGTAAATCCCCTTGACTCTTATTCTAAAAATGAGCTTATATTCAATTATCGCCAAGTTGACCATGAAAGTTAAGACTCTCAAGTCTAGCAGCTCCACTCTTAAGAAAGAGAACAAATCCTTAAGAGCCAAGAGACTTTGGCTAAAGAGGTTCAGTATCTAACTGTTGAAAATTCTAAGTTCAGGGATAATCTCATTAAATTTACTAAAGGAAAAGAGAAACTAGACTCCTTCCTTGAAATTTAGAGGAGCGCGTCCATTAAACATGGATTAGGATATAATGTTTCTACCTCTACTGCTCCTTTTGGTTCCAAAATAGTCTTTGTCAAGGCTAAGGAAGTTAGTATGCCTAAACTAATGAAAATGCCAAAAGTTCCCAAGAAGGGCAATGCCAAGACCAATGGCTCAACGGTTAAGTTTCAACCTATTCACACACAATTGAGACATGCTCCTTCTAGAGCCAACTATGCCTACATGTATTATTCTTACAAGCCTAATAAGCAAAGTCTCCAAAGGCACAGAAATTGGCAAAATCATAGATATAGGTATACACCATACATGAGAGCACCTCACATGAAAAAAGACTCTTAGACAATTAGCTCAAAAAAGTTACAAATCTCACAAACACCATATGCATGTTCCACCTAGAAAATAGGACACTAGTGCACTTCAATGGTGAATGCTTTTATTGTCGTATTTATGGCCACATTGCCTTGCTAGAAGGCACAATGAGTATAACTAACCCCTTAGGACCCAAAAAGGTTTGGTTACCTAAGACTTGATTCTCTTTTTTTTTTTTTTTTTTTTTTTTTTTTACAAATGTGCTTAAAATCCCAAGTTAGAAAATAAGAGTGGTATCTTGACAGTCGATGTTCAAAGTACATGACAAGAGAAAAGAAGTTTTTCACTTAATTAGAGAAAATTGAAGAACTTGGGAATGTATCCTTTGGGGACAATAGGAAAACCAATCATTGGCATAGGTAAAGTTTGTAAGGATGTTGATTCACCCATTCTCAATAAAGTTTTGCTTGTTGATGGACTCAAACATAATCTGCTAAGTGTAAGTCATCTTTGTGACAAAGGCCTCAGAGTTATGTTTAAACCACAAGCTTGCTATGTGTCAAGGATGAGTGACAACAAAATTGTATTCATTAGCAGGAGAATTCATAACATTTATATCATTGATTTAAATTCTCTCATTAACATTGATGCAAAGTGTCTAGTATCTTTAGTGAATAAAGGTAAATCCTATTACAAAAAGCCAGGACATATTAGCATGGAAGTGCTCAATAAGCTGAAAAGGAGAAATTTGGTTGAAGGTCTTCCAGAAATCAAGTTTGCAAAGGAAGGAGTTTGTGAAGCATGTCAAAAAGGAAAATAGGTAAACTCTTCATTCAAAGCCAAAAACCAGGTAAGTTTAACTAGACCCTTACAATTGCTTCACATGGATATGTATGAACCTTGTAGAGTGTCTAGCTTAGGAGGAATGTATTATGCATTTATAAGAGTAGATGACTACTCTAGGTTCACTTGGGTGTTGTTCCTCCCTCATAAAGACTCTTGTTTTGATGCATTTAAGATGTTTTCCTAGAGAATTCAAAACCAAACGGACCTGAAAATCTCTTCAATTAGAAGTGACCATGGAGGAGAGTTTGAGAATGCTAAATTTCCATAGCTTTGGTGTTAAGTGTGGTATCTCACACAACTTCTCAACTCCTAAAACACCATAATAGAATGGCATAGTAGAAAGAAATAATAGAACTCTTCAAGAAATGGTTAGGACTATAAATGAGTATAATCTTCCTAAGTATTTCTAAACTAAAGTTGTAAACACTTCTTGTTATGTCCTAAATAGAGTCTTAGTAAGGCTCTTATTAAAGAAAACTCCCTATGAGTTATGGAACAATAGGAAGCCCAAGAGTGCATATTTTGGAGTCTTTTGTTGTAAGTATTTTATTCTAAACACTAAAGACAACCATAACAAATTTCACTCTAAATCCGATGAAAGAATTTTCCTTAGATACTCTACTACTAGCAAAGGGCATAGAGTCTTTAACAAGAGAACACTTGTTATTGAGGAGTCTATGCATGTTATTTTTTATGAATTTGACCCCACTTCTTCAAGAATAGAAAAAGATGTTCATGATCTTATAGGTCCCATAAGTGAGCGAAATATTGAAAAAGAAGGGAAAAATGTGGACAAGTCATAAGAAATGAAAAGAGAAGAAAATTCAAATCAATAACTTCTCATTCAAAATTAAAAGCAAACGCAATTAGAAAGGGACTGGATCTTTAAGAAAGATCTCACCATTGGTGATCTTTCAAGTCGGGTAACTACTATATGATCATTTAGAAATGCATGCACCAATCTTGCTTTTGTTTCCCTTACTGAGCCTAAGACCATATATGTGGCCACAAAAGATGAACATTGGGTACTTGTTATGCAAGATGAACTCAATCAGCTTGAAAGGAACAAAGTATGGACCGTAGTTCTTAGGCCTCAAAAACATTCCATTATTGAAACCAAATGGGCTTTTAGGAATAAGCTTGATAAGCATGGAACCATAATTAGAAATAAGACTCGATTAGTAGCAAAAGGCTACAGCCAAGAAAAAGGAATTGACTTTGATGAAACTTTTGCTACAGCAGCAACATTAAAAGCCACTAGGATTTTACTTGCATTTGCATCTCATATGAATTTTAAATTATATCAAATGGATGCCAAGAGTGCTTTTCTTAATGGCTACATTGATGAAGAAGTATATGTTGAACAACCCACTAATTTTAAAAGCCATAGCTTTCCTAACCATATGTTCAAGCTCACTAAATCCTTATATGGCTTGAAGCAAGCTCCAAGAGCTTATTATGAAAGATGGAGCAACTTTCTCGTAAATAAAGGGTTTTTCAAAATGTTGGTAGACACAACACTCTTCTTTAAAGAGAAGAATGAAGACTTATTACTTGTACAAATATATGTAGATGATATCATTTCTAGTGCCACTAATGTTTCCTTGTGTGAAGAATTTTCCAAAGTAAAGAAAAGTGAATTTGAGATGAGTATGATGGGAGAACTCAAGTTCTTTCTCGGATTACAAATCAAACAAAGGAAAGAGGGAATCTTCATCAATCAAGCCAAATACACAAGGGAACTAATAAGAAGATTTAGCATAAAGAACAGCAAACCATGTAAAGCTCTAATGAGCATCAACATCAAGTTAAGCACAAATGAACATGGTAAGGTTATGGATCAAAAGTTGTAAAGAGGTATGATTGGTAGTCTTATCTATCCAACAGTATCTAGGCTTGACATTATGTTAAGTGTGTGTTTATATGCTAAATATCATTTTAATCCAAAGGAGTCTCATTTACATGCTATAAAACAAATACTCAAATACCTTGTTGCTACTTCCAACTTAGGACTTTGTTGTCCTAAGAGTTCTTCATTTGAGTTAAAAGCATTTTCAGAAGTTGATTTTACTGGATCAGGCATATGTCAATTACTTAGCGAATTTTTAGTGTCTTGGAGTAGCAAAAAGCAAATTTAGTTACTTTGTCTATTATTGAAGCTGAGTATGTGGCATCAGGTCTTTGTCATGCTCAAATCTTATGGATGAAGAGATAACTTCTTAATTACAAAGTTATTGTAAATCAAGTGGCCATTAAATGTGATAACAGTAGTGCCATCAACTTGTCTAGGAATCCCATTCAGCATTCTAGGAGTAAGCATATAGATATAAGACATCACTTTCTTAGAGATCATGTAAATAATGGTTTCATTGTATTGGAATTTGTTGATACTAACCGTCAATTGACAAATATTTTCACTAAACCTCTTTATGATAAAAGGATGCAATTCATCAAAAGAGAACTTGGAAAGATCGATGGAAGTACATTGAGTTAACATCAACAGGTTCTTCTCGTTCACCATTGATGATTCATGTTTAATTGTTGATCAGTTGATGATTGATATATTACTTGACTTTAGTTAAAATGATTACCATTAAAGTCTTTAGACTCTATAAGCTAAAGAATTTAATTGCATATTATCTTGATCAAATGTCCCTTATATTAATTGAATTCATGACTATATCATTGAGTTTGATTAATAATTTACATCAACTAAGTTTTCAAATTGTTTGCTTATTTGAAAAACATGTTTTCAACTTAGTTTTATTTTGGAAAACATGGCCAATAGTTGTTGCACATTTGCCAATGACTATTGTGTTATTGGTGAGGTCCACATTTTAGCTTTTATATGACCCCACGATCGTTGTGAATTTCCAATAACTATTGTTCTTCACCCAATGGATGTTGTGAGCAACCACCATCATTGATTGAAGAACACTTGTTTGATCAAGCTAAAGTCATTTTTTAAAAAAACACAAGGAACTCTTCAAACTTCTATATAAACCCCTAAAACCCTAAAGTTGTTTTACTTTTACTTTCACTTTGTTTTGGCTCTCTATCTCTATCTCTCTCTGCATTTGCTACTATTTGCTTTGATTTTCACTTGCATCATTCATCAAACACTAAACCAAATGGCATCCAAAGCTGAATCAATTAAGAGATATAAGCAATCAGCTAGGAAAAACCCATAACCTTCCTATTCAAGCTTATAATTGGACTAGGTTGGTCAAACCCAGGTCAAAGGTCTCTTTTGATCTTGACAATGTAAATGGATAAGTTCTAACATCATTTTTAAGTGTTGTTTTTATAGTTTTTAAGATAGGTTCACATTGGAAGTTGGATGGGAGTCTCAATCTCAAGCATTATGAAAGGCATTCTAATTTACGGTCAAGAACCTCTAATTTACACTGCGACATTACAAAAGAAATGGATGAACTTGAATCAGATGGATTCGAGAAGAAAATTACAGTCGCGACCTTACCAAGAAAGACAAAATGCAAACAGTCTAATTCATGGTGACAATCGTGTTGGTAGTCGCGACCATGACTTTTATAGTTGATTGGAGGGAACTAAGTTTGTAACCAAAGCTTGCCAGGTGTCCAAGATAACTATTGACATATCAAATTTTGGTAAGGGTGAAATATATTTTGAGATCACAACCTGTTGAAGCAATTTCTCCTTAGCAAATAGAAGGATTCACAATGCCAGTCACGTCTTAGAAGAATTTAAATCACGACTATGACATTTGGTTGGTTGGATGAACATAACAACTATTTTTTCTTGGAAAACCAATAACAACATGTTATGTGGACTAGTCGTTAGATACAAACAAGGTTCTCTACCGCGATTTCAACTTTTTTTAGCATAAAATGGTAATTCGCGATCACTACATACCAGTCACGACATGAAATCAGTCTGATAGGCATTTAATACAAAATCTACCTAACTTGCCTTAAACATTTATACATAATTTCTTTATAACGTCTTTTTAGTGGTTATTACCTATAAATACTCCATCAAAGTGTACATGAAAGTAAGTGAAAAGCATTGAATATAGCTAAACTCTTGCAATTTTTTTTCCTCAACCTTAAATTCTTTGTATGTGAGTTGCTATTATTGGATGTAAGCATTAAACACCATTGTTATTAGGTTTGAGAGTTAGCCTAGTTGTAAAACTCTTGTATAGGCTAAGTGTGAGCCTTTGGGAAAACACTTGAGAGGGTTTTTGTGTGAGCCTTAAAATATAAGTTGTAAGGTTATGTGCGAACTATAAAACACAAAGAATACACGTTTTGTATGAGCTTGAAAACACCATTTAGTGATAATAGAACACTCAATTGTAAAGAATTAGGGAGTCGACGTATGGTTCATTAACACTCGAATCACTATAAAAACAATATGTGTTCATCTTTTCTCCTACTCTTCTAATCACCAAATTCATTCTCTTCCCTCTAATTTTTTTTAAATTCTCATAAATTCAACCCCCCTTTTCTCGGTGCTTAAGGTCCAACACTCACAAACTGAGGAAAACTTAGCCTCAACACTAGAACAATAGAAGAAAAGATCATCTGAACCATCCTCAGCACCTTAATCCTCAAAAAAGTCAAATCTATCCCAAAATCAAAAGGAAAATGGAAAGAGATAGAAATAGAGGAAACCCCTCTTGTTGACCAAAAATTCCACCTCAAAATAGAGAAAGAGAAGGAATTGGGCCTCAAACTCCTCAAAAGACATCTTGGGGGAGGTAAATTTTTTGAATGGGGTGATTTACAGAGGTATGGGTTGGCAAAACATATGACAAGGATAGGTGGGAACTCTTTGTCATATAAAAAAGCCCTCTTATTTAAAGCTCACAATAGAATTTCTCCCCAACTTATAAGTTCTAGAAAGTGATTGCCACACATATGAACAAGAAAGGATGATCAACGTTAGACTCTTCAATAAGAAATACACCTTAAGGCTTAATGAATTCGCAAAATGTTTCAATGCCACCATTGTTGGAATAACAAAGCATCCTTCCACTTTCAAAATGGATGTAAACCAATTTTGGAAGTTAATCACAGATGCGAAAAGCAACTACAATAGCAATAACAGTAAAGCATCAAAGATAAAAAGCCAAGTCTTAAGGATAGCTCACAGATTCATAACCTAGAATATCAATGATAGAGCACAATCCAATGGTAATTACACCATTACACACCTATTTTATCTCTGGTGCATAAAGAACAAGCAAAGAATCAACACACCCCTATTCTTAATGTAACAGATAGATGGTCAAGTGATAAAAAGGAATGAGTTCATAATGGGGCATTACATAACTAGGATTGCCAAACATTCAAAGGCTATTCCCTCAAAAGAAGAAGAACTTAAGGAAAGGAACATTATGTTGAAGAAACTACCACACAATGAATCCATTTATGAAAGATGTTGCTGAGCATAGGGATCCTTTAAAGGCTCAACTCTGGCCTAATAAAAAGAATCCAAAAGAAGAAGAAGAAATACTTGAACCATAACAGGATGATGAAGAGGTTGAGGAAGCCATAAGAGCAGGGATTGTTATTGTGGAAGAGACTAAAACTAGTGCTCCTGCTACTTCTCTCTCATTCTTTGAGTAAAAGGTCCTTAATCAACTGGCAACCATCTCTAGTGTTGTTCTATGGGTTGAGTCCTTCACTATCTTTCTTTACTGAAAAGTATAAAAACTTTACAGGGATATGAAGGATGTCAACTAGACCTTAGATTAGATTGTGGAAGGGTTAAATTTGTAATTTGGCACTCCAATTACTCTAACAATGTCAGATACAGTAGCAGAGCCCAAGGACAAACCCTAAAACCATTCCTAGGACCCTTACCACTAATCATCTCTTCCATCTCATTTTCATATTTTATCTTTGTTTCAATTATGTCATCTTTGTTTTCTCAAAAAATGTTGATGTAAGGGACAACATTTCATTAATGTTATAAATATTTTCTTTCTTTGCTTATACTATTATTTGTGATTTCATTTCCTTTGTTGTTGTTATACTTGTGTATTACTTTTGATAATGACAAAGGGGGAGAAATACTAAGGAAAAGCAAGAGTATAAGTAAATAAGTCAGAAGGAAAAGGTATGAAAAAGCAAGCCAAGGAAAATGCAATGCATATGACTTGATTTATGTGTGAATTTGTTTTGAAAAGAACTTGGTATGTATAATTTTGAAACAAAGGGGGAGAAACATGATTGGTTATAACTTTTATACTTGAAATTGAATCACATTGTTTGATAGTAGTTAATACTTAAGGTTTATTTGATGTACATTTTTCACTACTTGCAAGATTGATTATTCTTGATAGATTGTTTGACATCATAAAAAAGGGAGGAGAATGTTGAACCTAGCTTTGGAGGTGGATGAGCTAAGCTTGTTTTGATGATTACAAACATATCTAAAAGCTAACTAGTATCCAAATTAGTGTGTAAAATCTTGCAGGTATATTAATCCTTTGATCCAAGGCTTTTAAAAAAAGAGTTTGGTTAAAAACTCTAAGTATTCAAAGCCAACGGGTGTTGCTGTATTTCAATAGGCATTGTGACTTCATCAACGGGCATTAGAGATTCTCAATAGGCAATGACATGACAAACAAATGTGTGTAAAGTCTTCTGAACCTCTCAATCAGTGACTCCTTCAAGAATCAACAAGCATTGGATGACTCAAACACTTGAGCTTCGCAAGATGACCTTCACAACAGATGTTGTATTTTTGCAACAGGCATGGCTCATCGATACCTCAATAAGCATTGTATTTTTACAATAAGTGTTAGACCAAATGACTTGATGTGAATAAAACTTTTAAAGCCTCGACACGGGCATTGGCGTTTTACCAACGAACATTTGAAAAGATCCTAGGCAAAGCTAAAAGTTTTAGACCCTCCAACGGGGCACCCTTATATTTGCAACAGGCATTGAGATTCTCTTTAATGGGCAATAAAAGTAACCAACAGCCATTGAAGCATTATAGAAAAACTTAAAAAATAGATCATCAAGTTCACATCCTTCTCGAAACTTCAACGAGCATTGTCCACATCTCAACAAGAATTGAAGTTGAATTCCAATAAGCGTTAAGAAGCTCCAACAGTCATTGAAGGAGTTGGTGATTAAAAAATTGAGAAAGTTATAAGAGAAGCATCTAGGCAAATCCCTCTCTAATAACTAGTTCTAATAGGTATATAGACTGTTAAACAGGCGTTGAGTCACTACTTTATGACATGGAGTGACAACCTTCTTTCTACTGGCTAGTTTCATGTCTCTGCCTATAAAAGGACTCTCCCATAATAGAATTTAGTTAAAAAAAACATTTAAAGTGAGTATATTCCATTATGTAAGCAATCTTTAATTAAAAAAAAAAGGTAAAATGAGTGTGATCTTGCTTCAAGGGAAGATCATTGTCAAAAGCTTGCAAAAGTCATTTTCAAAACAAAGTTGAAGAATAAGCTTTAAGACATCTCTTAAAACTCTCCACCAAGTCAAGCAATTCTTGTAAGTGTATTCCTTATTGTTTATTGCTTGAGTGAGAGTATTCTTTCTCATCTTTAAGTTGTAAATTCTTAGAGAAAGTTTTTGTTTTTAGGAGATTTTAGAAGAACTAAAACCATTATTGTGGAAGGTTTAAGGTAGTACTTGTAAACTATTTTGGGAAACGATTAGTAGCACCTGAAAGTCTACTTGTAACGGCTTGGTAGTGTCCAAAAACTGCTATAATAAAGGTGATTGATAGCACCTAGAAGCTATCTAAATAGTGAAAGGCTCTAGTGCGAAGGCTAGAAGAGAGGACGTAGGCAGGATTGTGTTAAACATCTATAAATTGCTTGTCTTGATTTGCACAAAACTTTAATTATTTTCACTTGCCATTGCCCTATTCAACACTCTTTTAGGGCACCAAAGGACAACATGTTCTATTCATAACAACCGTTAAACACTCACAATGGTCATTTTTTAAAATTCAAAATGAGCTCACTAAATTTTTATATGAAACCCTTAAACCCCAAAGTTGGCTTACTTTATGCTTTTACTATGCTTTTAACTCTCTCTCTCTCTCTATTTCTATTTGTTATTGTTATTTCATGTGCATTCTTACTTGCATCAATCATCAAACACTTAACCAAATGACACCCAAACCTGAGTCAACCAAGAGATACAAGCAACCAGCAAGAAAGATCTCTCAACCCTCCTACTCAAGCTCAGACACAGAGGAAAATTTAGCCTCAATGATAGTACAATAGAAGAAAAGGACATATGAACCCTCTTATGCACCATAAGCCTTAAAGAAATCCAAACCAGGCCTAGAATTGAAGAGAAAAGAGAAGGAATTAGAAATAGAGCAAAACCTTCTCATTGTTCAAACATTTCATCTTAAAATAGAGAACAAAAAGGAATTGGCCCTCAAACTACTTAAAAGACATCTTGGGGGAGGTAAATTCTTCGAATGGGATGATCTACTAAGGTACGGATTAGTAGAACAAATGGAGGAATTAATAGTATAAATAGGGTGGGAACTTTTTATTCATATAAAAAAGCCCTCCTATCTGGAGCTCACAATAGAATTTCTCACAACATTAAAAGTTCTAGGAAGTGATTGCCATGCATATGCACAAGAAGGTACAATTAATTTCAGACTTTATAGCAAAAAATACACTTTAAGGCCGAATGAACTAGCAAAATGCATTGATGCCATCACAATTGGAATAATAGAGCCTCCTCCCACTTTCAAAATATATGTAAGTCAATTTTGAATGGGAAGAGCAACTATAACAGTAAGGCATCAAAGATAAAGATCCAAACCTTGAGAATAGCTCGCCATTTCATTACTTGGAACATCAATGGGAGAGCTCAATCTAATGTCAACTGCATCATCATAGACTTGTTCAATCTCTGGTGCAGGAAGAACAAGCAAAGGATCAACACACCCTTATTCTTAATATAAAGGATTGATGGACAAATAGATAAAGGTAATGAATTAATGATGGGTCGTTACATTACCAAATTTGCCAAATATATAAAGGTAGTTCCCCCAATAAAGGAAGAACTTGAAGACAAGAACATTGTGTTGGAAAAACTGCCACACAATGAATTAATAAATGAAAAGATGCTTTTGAGCATGAGGATCCTCCAAAGGCTAAACACTAGCCTAATCAAAAGAATACTAAAAGAAGGAAAGACCCCTGAATAAGAACAAGAGGATGAAGATGTTAAGAAACCTATCAGAATAAGGATTGTTGCTATTGAAGGGACTAGAACTAGTACTTTTGCTCCTGCTACACCTCCTTTGACTTTTAAAAGAAGGTCCTCGATCAACTGGTAACCATTTCTAGTGTACTTCAACGGGTTAAGTCCTCTACTATCTCTCTTCACCAAAAGGTGTAAAAACTCCAAAAGGATACAAAGGATGTCAACCAAACCATAGATTAGATAATGGAAGGTTTAAATTTGCAACCTAGAAGTCCAGCCACTCCAACAGAGTCAAACACAACAACTGAGCCCAAGGACAAACCCTAAAACCATCCCTATGACCCTTACCTCTAATCATCCCTTCCATCTTATGGTATGTATTTTATCTTTGTTTCGCCTCTTTTTTTTATCTGTCTTTGTTTTCTCAAAAACAATTGATGTAAGGAACAACATGCATAATGTTATAAGTATCTTCTCTCTTTGCTTATACTATCATTTGAGTTTCCATTTCCTTTGTTATTATTATACTTATGTGTCTTTTTTTGATAATGACAAAAAGGGAGAAGAAAATAAAAGCAAGAGTAAAATTAAATAAATCAGAGGGAGAAGGTATGAAAAAGCAAGCCAAGGTAAAGAAGAAGGTATATTTACATGAAAGAGATAAGGAAAATGTATTGCATGTGACTTGTTTTAACAATGCATTACAAAAGGTAACAGGTATATATATGAATTTATTTTGCAAAGCACTTGGTATGCATAACTTGCTTTAATAATGCATAAAATTTGAAACAAAAGGGGAGTAACGTGATCTATTATAACTTATGCACTTGATTTGATTCACATTGTTTGATAGTTTATTATACTTAAGGAACATATGATGTACATTTCTCACCTCTTGCAAGATTAATTAACCCTAACAGATTGTTTATCATCATCAAAAAGTGGGGGGAATATTGAACCTAACTTGGGTGTTTGGTGAACCAAGTTTATTTTGATGATTACAAACATATATAAAAGCTGATTCTTATCTAGGTTGGTGTGTAAAATCTTACAGGTACATCAATCTTTTGATCAAAAGCTTTTGGAAAAAGAGTTTTGGTAAAAATTATAAGTATTCAAAGCCAATGAGTGTTGTTGAATTTCAACAGGTATTGGTACTTTATCAACGGGTGTTAAAGATTCTCAACAGGTGTTGGAGCATCACCCGAGTATGAGTAAAGCTCTCTGAACCCCTTAACCAATAGCTCTCTTAAGAGTCAACAGGTGTTGGATGAATCAAACACTTAAAGCCTTAGAAGTTGATCTTTAACAACAGGTGTTGCAATTTTGCAACAGACGTGGCTCATCAATACCTCAACAGGCATTGTATTTTCACAAAAGGCATTAGACCAAGTGACTTGATGTGAACAAAACTCTCAAAGTCTTGACATGAGCATTGAATTTTTACTAACAGACATTGGAAAAGCTCTCAGGTAGAGTTAAAGTTTGTGGACCCTCTAACAGGGCACCTTTAGATTTGTAATAGGTATTAAGATCTTTCTCAGCGAGCATTAGAAGCTTACCCACAGTTGTTGAAACACTATAGAAAACCTTGAAAAATGAACCATCAAGTTCACTTCCTACTAGAAACTTATAACGGGCATTGTCCATATCTCAACAGGAGTTGAGGTTGAATTCCAATAGGCATTGAGAAGCTCCAATAGTTGTTGAAAGAGTTGATGACCAAAAAATTGAGAAACTCAAAAAAGGAGTGTTTAGTCAAATCTTTCTCTAATAGTTAGTTCTAACAGGCATTTTAATGAGATCAATGACCATTGAAGTTGTATTCTTACCCAACAACTAGCTTAGAGACTATCCAACAGGCATTGAGTGACTACACCGTGATATAGAGTGACAACCTTCTTTCTAACGGCTAGTTTCATGTCTTTGCTTATAAAAGGACCCTTTCATAATTGAAATAAGTAGAGAAAAATAGTAAAAAGTACATATTTTTTATTGTGAAAGAAATCTTTGAATAAAAGAGTTGAAACAAGTGTGATCTAGCTTCAAAGAAAGATCATTATCAAAAGCTTGCAAAAGTCATCTTCAAAACAGAGTTGAAGAACAAGCTTTAAAACTTCTTTTAAAACTCTCCATCAAATCAAGCATATCTTGTGAGTATATTCTATATTATTTATTGCTTGAGTGAGAGTGCTTTTTCTCATGTTCTAAGTTCTAAATTCTTTTAAGAAAGCTTTTGGTTAGGAGATCTTAGAAGACCTAAAACCATTTTTATGAGAGGTCTAAGGTAGTTCTTACAAACTACTTTGGTAAACTATTTTAGTAGCACCCAAAAGTCTACTTGTAATAGTTTGGCAGTGCTTAGAAACTACTATTGTACAGGTGTTTGATAGCACCTGTAAGCTATCTAGATAGTGAAAGGCTCTAGTGAGAAAACTAGAGGAAAGGACATAAGCAAGATTGTGTCGAATCTCTATAAACTTATTGTCTCAATTCTTCATTGTTTCTACACTTATTTTTAATAGTTTTTGCTTATCATTATCCTATTCAAGCCCTCTTCTAAGGCACCAAGAGACAATAGTAGTATACTTAACCATAATTTCAATAGTGGAAAGTGGGAAATCATCCTTTGGGCAAGCATTATAAACATCTCAAAAGTGAATATCGATCCTTATTTTTTTCATTTTTCTTCCTTACTATAGGAGTATGTTTGAAAGCTAATTTGGATACTAGAACTTACAAATAAAACTAGCTTCATTCAGTTTATTGACTTGAACTTCGATTAACGGAATCAACTCAAGTGAAAAATGTCTTTAAGTAGTTATCAAGTAGTAGTATCAAAAATAATTTCAATAAAGAAAAGTGGGAAATTATCTTTTAAACAAGCATTATAGAGGTCTCGAAAATCAATATATATCTTTTTTTTTAAAAATTTCTTCCTAACTAAGATTGTGTTTGAAAACTCCAAGTTGGATATCGAACCTCACAAATAAAATCAGCTTCAATCAGCTTATTGACTTTAGCTTTGATTAATAGAATCAACTCAAGTCAAAAATGCCTTTAAGCTTGTTTGATGGGCCTTACCCCTTTCCTTATTACAAGATAATGAATTACAACTTTTGGATTTAATTTAGAATTTTCCTTCTATAATCGGGCAGACATCACAATACTCTAGAAGTAGCTTTATGTAAGTCTTTTCTTCATCAGCAGATAAACTTGTACTAACAAGATAGGTCATAGATCTTTTTATGTCTTAAGACTGATCTTTTTTAATACATCCATTATAGCTTTATTTTCCTCTTCGAAAGTACATGGGGCATCTTTGACATTATATTCAATCAATTGCTCATCTTGATCAATATCTTCTAGAATGAGATGATATGCTTACTACTTTATCATTTCCTTCATTTTCATCATCAACTATATTGATGATCATCACTAATCACTATTTGTTGTTGTGCTCTCAATGCTTCCTAAGTTTTACTACCCATTCAGTCTATCACTTCATTTTAGGAGGAAATTTGCTAAGTATATCTTTAGAATCAACCAAATTAGTAGGACACCTTTTCTTTTTATTCTTATCCTTTTTGGCTTTGAGACTTTATGTCTTGCTTTGGTAAGAATCCTCCTAATTATAGATTTCTCTCCTTCTTGTGCTCCAATATAATCAAATATTGAAACATGATTTAAAGGGGCTCCAAATCAATCAAAGGCTTTAAGGATTTATGTTGATTCTCTTCATGTTCAAATATAGTGATTTATGAACTTTATATATAAAGAAATTGAGGATTCAAAGCCAATATTAGCCCTAGAGCTTTGAACAATGGTACTTTTTTCTTTTTATACATTATGTATCCTACTTATAATTGTCTCAATTCCTTCATCACTATCTTTTGAATTCTTTGAAAGCTTATAAGCTTTGTCTTTCCCATATCTAGCTTTTACTTATAATCTATAGGCATTAAGATCAAAGTCATTTGGATGCTTGGTAAGGAGATCCCTAGTTCAACTATTAGCTTTTGTGAAGGCATCATAAATCACTTTAGTGGATGTTTTGAAACCATGGGAGAACAAAGGCTTATGATAAGATGAGTCATGCAATGTCCTTAATTTAGCTTGGAATGATTTTTGGCCCTCTTTCCTCTTAGACACAAGAACATAACAAGGCATTGAAGCTTTTTATTTAGAATTACATAAGTCTTTGATAGAAGATTTCTTCTTTTTTTCCTTCTTAGGCAATAAAGGTAGATCCTTCTTGGGTGCCTTTAGGTCTTATTTTTTATTGAATAATTCATTTTCTCCTTTAATTAGGTTTTGCCCAAAGTACATCTCTTCCACAATACATGATGAGATGTAAAATTTTGCATCACCTAAATACGATTCTACCATGGTTAAAGGGTTAAATTTTGCTATCACCTTTTTCACTTATCTATCCTTGTAGTATTTAAAGCACTGATAGAGCGTGGACAAAACAACACCATAATAATGAATCCAAAGGCATCCCAACAATATATTATAGCTTGTCTTTGAATCAATAACATGAAAAATGACTCATGAATCTATGTCATCTATTGGCCCTTATGCACCAAGAATGGGGGTTGAATTGGTGGGTAATTTAAATTTTTTAAGGGAAGGTTAGTGATTTAAGCTTTAGAAGAAGTAGAATAAGAATAGATCACATAAAGATTTATAGTGATTCAGATGTTAATCAAACTTACATCCACTCCCCAATTCTTCCAATTGGGTGTTACACTAATATTAAATGTTGTTTTGAAAGCTCACACCTAACTTTATAACTTGTGTTATGCAAAGGCTCACACATAACCTTACAAGTATTTTCCAAGGCTAACACTCAAACCTATGCAAGAGTTTTCTATTGGCTTACTCTCAAACCTAATCTCAAAGGGTGTTTAAAGCTCACAACAAACTTCTTACAACTTTAATAACAAAGAGTAATTAAGAAAGAGAAAGTTGAGAAATAAATTTATAAGAGTTTGGCCTTAGTAAATATTGTTCTTTATCATTATGTCCATTTGGTGGAGTATTTATAGGTTACTCCCATCAAAAATACGTTAGAGACAATACTAGCTCTATATCTCAAAAGTTGGAACAAAAATCTTGCATTTAATGCTTATTAGACAGATGTCATAGTCAAGACAGGTATATCACGATTGTGGCTCAACTTTCACTCTAGATTTTGCTTGGTCGCAATCAAGATCATCAATTTATGTCTAATGACTAGTACACATGGCAGCATGTGATTGATTCTTCAAAAAACTATCTATTAACACGCTCCATTATGGCTCAATCATCTCAAACACAAAATGGTTGTAGCAGTCATGACTCATGTCGCATTGAAGCAGTGATTGTGACATTGGACAATGAATAAGCTTGAGAATTTTGAGATTTGAGTTGAAGAAGGATCACAATCTCAATCATATTATAACAGTCGCGACACTTCAACTTTTCAAATAGCTTTTTAACACATGACATTCTTTCATTGATATACAGGAGTTCATTCATAAATATTTGAGTGTCACAATTGTGACCAACACCGTGATGCTGACCATGAAAGCGATTGTCAAAAATTGTTCCAAGTTTTGTTGTGTTAACAATTACTACATAGGATCTACTTTGGATTTTTTTTTTATTCGACTTTCAATTATATTCTAAATTTATTTTTATCACCACCACACTTAGAAAAGATGATTAATGTGTTTCAATCTATGTTGTCAGAAAATGATTAGTGTCTTTTAATCTATGTTGTCAAGATCAAAAAAAAGTTTTGACATAGGTTTGACCAACCTAGTCCAACATTATCATTAAGTAAATCAAGTTAGACTTTGTTATGGCCTTTTCCTCACCCTAACTAAATCTTTAAATCTGTTGGACTAGGTTGGTCAAACCTAAGTCAAAGGCCTCTTTTGATCTTGACAATGAAGATTGATTGGTACTAATGTTTTGTTTAAGTTTTTTTTTTTTTTTTTTTTTTTTTGCAGAGTATAAGTTAGGTTTTCATTAGAAGTTAGATGGAAGTATAAATCTCTAACTTTAAGTAAGATATCCTAATTTATGGTCAAGATCCCATAACTTATGATTGCAACCTTACAACAAGGACGAATGAAGTTAGGCCAAAATAATTCTCGAAGGAATTCATAGTCGCGATTCAGTCGAAGGAAACTTGAATGACTCATAGAGAAATTCGCAGTGGTGTTCGCATCCTATGTCGCAATCGCGAATTTCATAGCTAAAAGGAGGGAATCAATTTTATAACCATAACACCCAAATGTCCAAAGTAACCATTGAAATATCAAAATTTACAAGGGTGAAACACTTATTGCAACTACAATCAAAGAAAATGATTTCTCCTCACCAAATAAAGGAATTCACAGTCTCAGTCACACCCAAGAAGGACATCAATCACGATCATGACTTTTGGTTGAATAGTAAAACACAATGGCTATATTTCATGGAGCATTAAAGGCATATCGACATGTGGACTAGTCGTTAGACACAAAACAGGGTTCTCTACCGCGATTTTAAGTTTCCTAGTGTAAATTGGAAAATCGCCATCGCGAAATGCCAGTCACAACCACGACTTTAATCTAACAGACATTTAATGCAAAATTTGCCTAGCTTACCTTAGAGATTTAGGCATAGTTTGTGAATAACGTCTCTTTGGTGGATGTTGCCTATAAATACTCTATCAAAAATATGTAAATGTGAGAGAATTTCATTTATTGTAACCAAACTCTTGCAAACTTACTTCATAACTTCTTATTCTTGATTGTGAGTTCTTAATTATCTGGTATTGGCATTAAACACCTTCGTAATAGGTTGAGAGTTAGTCTAGATTCCAAAACTCTTATAATAGGTTGAAGTGTGAGCCTGTCCAAAATACTTGAGTGAAGTTTTGTATGACCCTAGAAACATAAAGTGTAAGAGTTATGTGTGAGCCATAAAACACATTATACAAGTTTGGTGTGAGTTTGGAAATACCATTTTGAGTTGAGTGAAATTCCCAATTATGAAGAATTGGGGAGTAGATGTAGGTTTGTTAACACTCGAACCACTATAAATATCTTGTCTTTATTGGTTCTACTTCTTCTTAATTCTCTAAACACCTAACCTTCCCTCTAAATTTTTTAATCTCTCACTAATTCAACCCCCTCCCCCCCCCCCTTCTTGGTGTACTAGGGCCAACAGAATCTTTAACCAATTTTGGGAGAGTTCATCCATATATAAGGCAAGTTCTTTCATGCTTTTAATTAGTAGGATGTTAATAGTTGATCCATCATCCACTAAGATTCAATTAACCTTTGTCTATTGAATGTACCATGAGATAAAAAGTGGTCAGTTATAAAATTTGGAACTAAGTAAGCAATCAGTGTTTGTGAAACTAATCTTTACAGCATATGCATAAAAGGATTAGGGACTACATGTTGTTATTTCCCCACCCCTAGTTTATCATATGATTCTTTCTCTCCTTCAATTTGATGGCATAAAATGACATGACAAGGCTCTTCCATGAACTTTTTAGGCATGGAATCAACCAAAGTATTTAGCACCCTTGTCTTTTGATAAATAAGGTCATCACTCGAAGATGAACTAATAGTTTTTCTATGCCAAATTAAAGTTTTTGTTTTGGTAGCACGATAGACTTTTTTGACATTTTAGTACCATAGCTCATTTAGGATAAGGCCTTTCTTTAGGAGCATGCTTCTTTTGGCTCTTTTTTGAAATTATGATAGTCCATCCTTCATCATCAAGAGCATCCTTCTAGGCTTTTATGCTTAAGATGATGCCCCTAGTTAAACCTTTAAAATTCTTTCCTATAACTAATTGTGGATATCACCAAAGTGATTGAGGACTAAACATTAAAACATAAACCATATTAGGGCTAGCCTTCCTATTATTAAAAGTGATTTCTCTTTTCTTATAGGTATATAATTTTGTCCTTTAAATAACACCTTTTTTCCATGTGATGACTAGTCAGTTAATGATATTTACACTAGTTTATATCATCAATACGATTGGCATCCTTGGGATACTTTATTTTAGGAAGTTCAATAAGATGAGCCTGAAGTAAATTGTCTAACATGGTGGACACATCCGAATCAATAAAAAGGGTATTATTTTTCTTGTCTATATACCAATGTTTTTCTTTCACTCCTTGCTTTGGGTAAGAATGGGTTGACCATCTAGCTTATTTCTAGACCTAGTATTAATTTTCAATTTAGTACTAATTTTCAATGGAATTGAACCTATGACCATTGATTATTTATTGTTAGATTTGGATGTTCATTTGGTGACCTTTCACACCTTTATTTTTCCTTACCTTATTTAGGGTCTTGTATTAGCATACTTTGATTACTAGAATCTATGATACTGAGCTTCATATCATGGGCTTGAATAACTAATTCTTTAAAAAAACTAGGGTTTAATTCCCTATATAGTAAAGTCCTTAGTGCATGCCTTTAATACACATATCAATTTTACAAGTTTTAGAAAGATGATCCTTATAATTCAAGCTCAAATTCCTCCATCTTTAGATGTAGTCAATGACTGACTCATCCTTGTATTGACAAGTAGTAGTAAGTTTGACCATGCTAACAATACGTAGAGTGTTACAAAAGTGATTAACGAAATCACACTCTAATTATTCCTAGCTATCAATTGAGCTTGACCTCATATCTATGTACCAATACCAATCAAAAGCATTGCCCTTAAGTAATCATACAAAATGCTTGACAAGAGATCTCTATATGTTCTAGCATTATTACAAGCTTTAACAAAGTGAACAACATGTTGTCTACGATTTCCTTTGCCGTTAAAACACTAAAATTTTGATGGCTAATAATTTTTAGGCATTTTTGACCTATCAATCCTTTAAGTATATGACTTGATATAGGTGTAGAAAGGTTGAGTCAGGCTCTCGACTTGATCTTTGATAACCTTCTTTATGAGCTCTTTCAATTGAGTAGTAAAAATAAAATCATTAATAGCCAACTGAATGGTCTTTATAGCATTTGGAGAAGTAGTATTTTTAATAACCTGTTGATTTTGATTCGAGGTTCCAGCAATAGGAGCTTTTTCAGTTTGGTTATGGATTTTGTTTAATAAAGATATAGTTAGAGAATTCCTTTTAAGCATTAGTAGCGATGAGCTTTATATAATTTTTGTCAATGTACTAATTTGTTCCTCCACAGTCAATGTGCTTGTAGTCATTGTCGTCATGCCACCACTTAATGGTGTACGAGAATAGGTTGGGCTAGATCCTCCACTGGTATGAGTAAATAACTTACCAAAGATTAGCTCTTCAAGTGAGAAAGTGAACAAAAATCAATTACTTTCAATTGCCCCCAGTGCTTGTAGAGGGAAAAGACTCTTACAAAAAAGGAACTAATAGCATGTAGACAACAACAATAAATTTACTTTTGAAATCAACATCATGGCTAGCATCAGTGGTCGACTCAATAATGAAAGTAGTTCACACCTTTGAGTGAGCAATCACGTAGGCAGTGTTCTTTATTTAGAGAAATCAAATTAGATTGCATGTTGAGAGAATTGGTTTATGATTTGAAGATAAGTTAGGAGAGGTAGAGACAATCCCACTAGATATGTCAAAAAAGTGTACATCTAATTTTCATGTCTAAACATTAACATAAAAAAATAAGTATAAATTATTAAATTTATAAAAAGTATATTACAATCTCTAATAATTTCTATATAAAGAAATAAATCATTTGATTCGATTTTTCAAATAAAAATGAGATTCGATAATTGGATGACATTGATCTTAAATCAAGAATAAAACTCTTTAATTATTTGATTATAGGGAAGAATATCAAATGTGATTCGAGCATCTTATGACTTGATCTCAAATCGAAAATGGATCCTCATATTATGAAAATGAAAGATTTAGAAGCTTAGGAGTTTTGAAGAGTTGTAAATTTGAACATGAATAATGAAGCATTTTTTATATGTTTTCATAAGTGTAGGAACTCTTTTATTTATAGAGGTCTTAAAAGAAGTTTTTCACTTTATCACTAATATTAAGATATAAAATAAATTTTATCTCAAACTCTTTTTATCAAGAAAATTTTTTTATTGGTCCACTTATCATATTATTATTAGCTCTTATTACATCATTTAGGACATGATTTATTTTGATTAATCATTCTAAATTAATGTATTTAAAAATAATGTATTTAGTTATAATTAATTTAGTTTAAATTTAATTTAACCAATACAAATCAAATGATTTGATTGATCAATAATAATTTAATTTAAATTTAATTAAATTCACCTAGTTTTAATAGATCAAAAATATTTTTTTATTAGTTTAAAATTTGTATGTCTACGACAGGCCATGAGCATGATCACTTATATTTCAGTATATCATTGTTAACGAAAATCCTATCAACTCGTGATCAGAACTCAGTACCATGTGTATTTGTTATATCTGTTCATAAAGGACAAAGTGAAAAACATAATACAGGGCGTTTTTTGTAAGAGTTCTAATAATAATAATAATAATATCACCAAATAATTAAAGCAAGCACAGTATATCAATTCCACTTCACAAGCTAGAAATCCTAGGATTTGAAGAAGCAAAAGCCAAGAACTCAGGATCACGTTCAAGAATAGTCATTCTTTCTTCATCTAAGGTGATCCATGCCTCAATCCCTTTACCATCTCTTGTTTCAACAAACACAGTGAGATTCCTAAATGCAGGCCCAACTTTCCCTAAAATCCCTAACCAGAATGGCTCTCCCCATCCAAAATCCAACTTAGGAAAACCCAAATAACACCAAGTTGTAAATGCAAATATGTCTGGTTTTTCCATGGAAAACAGCCCTTGCAGCTGATTACAATATTCCGACATTGTTTCGAACCCTTCTTCTCCTTGTACGCTTTGCATGTACTCACTATCATATGCAGCTACGGCATCATGAAGCAGGCTGGCCAACTCATGCAACTCTTTATTTGCCATTGATGGATCAGCAAATGCATTTGCCCACCAAAACACATCTCCAATAGAAACATTCGACATGGGTGGCTTCGTTCGTGTTCGAAGATTCACTGCTTCAACTAAAATGGATGGTTTTGGTGCTCCACCGCCAGAAACAGCCCTAGATGCGGCCATAAAACACTTCCATATGAAGCAAGACAATGCTTCAACACGTGATATCGTGACCATTTTATCTCCTCCTCCTGCTTTTGCGATGTCCCTAATCAAACCTATCGTTTTAGCATCAAAAACAAATCTTCTTGTAATATAATTCGCTTCCGTAAACCACAAACTCTCCATTAATGATATATGCTCTTCTGGAAAAGGATGTTTGGGTGGGAAGAAGAGAGATGCTTCCGTGCAATTAGGTCTAATGACTTCATTGATAGATCCATGGGTTATAGCAGCCCAAGCATTAAGAAAAGCACTAGCAGTCACTCCATCGATCAGCTTGTGTGATCCAGCCACGGCGATAACTATTCCACCGCAAGAAAACACCGTCACCTGAATTGCTATTAGTGGGACTCCATTGTCAAACTCCTTGGCGAAAGGTTGGCATGGAAGGAACTTATTCAGGGATTCAATTTCTGGGTTTTTAAGAAAATCAGGTAATCTTGACGATACTTTAGCTACCAAGAACGGAACTCCTTCGTCGAAATGATCAATGAAGAGGTTATTCACTACCCTTCCAGAGAAGGGGTAGTAGAGACTTAAGACTTCTGAAAGAGATTTCTTAAGGTGAGTTACGGTTTGGGGAATGGTGGTTAAGGTCTTGAGGTAGAAAAAGATAACTGGGGAATAAGTTGTGGGGGTGAGCTGGTTGAAAAGGGAAAGTTTGTAGGTTTTGTGATCATGCTGAATAGTTGGCGAAGATGGTTTTATGATTTCTCTAGAAATGATAGCAAACTCCTCGATCTTTACCATTGTTCGAGGCAGATTTTTGGGAAGAATGGATATTTTGATGGTTTTGTATGTTTTGCAAAGCAGAAAGCAAGTATTCATCTTCTTATAATGGTGGTAGGAAGTAACAGCAAATTAAGATGAGTGGAGTTCTGACGGAGGTAATTGGGGGAACTGAGAACGTTAATGACTTCTTTAATAAAGTGCGGGCATTGGATAATTTATTGTCTAGTTTAATGTTCGAGCATAACAGCTGTCACGGCAATTTTTACAGTGCCTATTTTGGATCACTGCGGTAAATAATAACTTTGGTTAAAAAAATTTTCATTGCAGCCATTGATATTCATTAAAGTGCTTAAATAATTCTCTCTTTTTATGTATCTAATACTGAGTCTTTCTAAAATTCTCTAGCATTCAATTGAGTCTGCACCAAATTGTCTGGCTCGCACAATAAATTTTTTAGAAATATTTTATGAATCAGTTTGACCTGTATTCAATATAGATCAATGACTATAAAAAAAATAATAAATACCCTTTTGTTTGTAGCAGAGACAATAAAATATCTACTTGTACCATTTGTTCTCTCCTTGCATCAATTTCCCTTGCATACATATTGCCTTTAATATTTTCTACTAATAAACAAAGAACAATAAATATTATTTTAATATATAACCTTCCCTTCAAAAGATTTTCTTTAAATTTATCAAATAAAGTATATCCACATTCATTTTTCTCTTGCTTGAATGCAAAGATATTAAAATTAATCCAAAAAAAATGATATACACTTTTTTAGATTCAATAAAAAGAAATTAACGTTATAGTTGATAATATAAAAATTTTAATAGTAATAAACACATTATATAAAGAATTTGAATTTTAAATTTTAAATTTTCAAGTTTGAGTATAATATTAATTTAAGGCTTTATATATATATATATATATATATATATATATATATATATATAT
>CATIWR010100101.1:0-36644 GCA_949677035.1 Omphalea diandra | reverse complement strand
AATTTCAAAGAAATTCAAGAGGGAAGCAAGTCCACAACTACAGCCTGACAAGTGTCCAATAAGACAGTTGAAAGTCAAAAATCGCGAAGGCATCTTGCTAGTAGCGACCGCGATTCTTGTGGAAGAAAGTCACCAAATTTGGCAGTTGAATTCGCGGTGTTTGTTACGCCCTGTGCAAGAAAATCTCGCGATTGCGACTTCTGAAAGTAGGTAAAGGACAACGGTTATATTTTTCGTGTAGACAAATAAGAAGATGCCACGTGGACTAGCCGTTAGAAACAAACGGGGTTTCTCTTGAAGAATTTGGATTTCGCGATCGCGAAATGCAGTAGCGACCGCGATTTCATCCTGACAAGCATTAAATGCAGAATCTGTCAAGTATGTCTCAAAGATTTAATGAGCTATAATCTACAACGTCTCTTTGAAGGAGTTTGGCTATAAATACCCTACCAAACAGCCATGAAGAGAGTTGCTAACAAATTTATTACAAACATTGAAAGCTCTTAAGTCTTTGCTACTCACTTTCTTCATCTTCTCTACATTTGTTAGGTGTGAGCAATAAACACCAGTTTGTAAGGTTTTGTGTTAGCCTACCAAAACACTTTAAGAAAGGTTTTAGTGTTAGCCTGCCAAAACACTTTGTTGTAAGGTTGTGTGTTAGCCATTAAAACACAAGTTGTAGTAAGTTGGGTGTGAGCTTGAAAAACACCATTGACTTAGTAAAATACCCAATTGAGAGATTGGGGAGTGGATGTAGGGATTGTTTTGCCCGAACCACTATAAAATCTTTGAGTCCTTACTATTCTTTCTTCTTCTCTTCATCTTTATTTTAAATTTTTATACACCAATTCAACCCCCCTTTTTGGTGCCTAGGGACAACAATCTTCATATCTCAAAAGTTAGTGACAAAATTATGCATTTAATGCTTATCAAACACAAGTCGCAGTTGAGACAACCAAGTCGTAGTTGCGATTTAAGTTTCGCTATGGATTTTGCTTGCTCATGGTCATGATCTTTAATTGTGTCTAATGATTAGTACATGTGGCACTTCAGCATTGGTTCGCCTAAAAATGTAGCCATTGGATCCCTCTAAGAAGGGTTGAAGGTTGCGGCACTATTAGTGAGTCACAAGCACTACCTGAGTTGCGCTAGCTAACTTGGCCACTATTGGTTACCGTAAATCAAACTAAAGATAAGGAGATTAGGAGTTTGGAAGGTCATGATCACTATCAGGTATATCGTTGTTGCAATTTTTGGATCTTCAACGAATCATATGACACATGCCTTGGTCTATTTGGATGCTTGAAATCCCTCAAGGTCATCTGAAGGTAGTAGTCACGATTCCCAATGTGACTTAGACTGTGAACTAAACTGAATAAGTTATGTCATACTTTGCTTTCAGTAGTGGTCGCTATTTATAAGTAGTTATGTAACAATTTTGATTCTTTTCTTTATTCAACTTCTAATGTGATTCTAACGTTGCTTCTACATGCAAATCATTTAAATAAGATGTTAGAACCTTTCAATTTATATTTTTGAAATCAAAAGAGAGTTCTGACTTAGGTTTGACCAACTTTGTCCAACAGGACAACCTCTATGAAAGCCATCATATCTAATAAAATAGGACAGTAGTCAAAGCTTTATTTATACAAATGCTTCACTTCAAACTTTGGAAATAAAATTTACCAACCATCAATTATAAAGAAATGATTAAGATGTTTTATAAAATAGGAACAACCTTCCCATAATCTCAAGTGAAGCATGACCCAAAAAACCTAAGTCTCGAAAATAATATTCATCAACTATAACCTAAAAATTATTCTTTAATGCAACATGGTCTTTAGATCGCCTAACCCTCTTTTCATATTAGAAGAAAATCTTATTAAAATCTTTAAAACAGAGCTAGGGATGTTGAGCTCAATTATGAAGATTAAAAAGGAACTCCCATGATTTAGAATGTAACGCTCTCTCATGAAAGCCTTAGAATCCAATACCTCTTTAATCCACATCCCCATGTTCACTAAGCACTATGAAGTCAATATGATTCAAAGAAAACTCATTATTTGCACCTCAATTTCCTTCTGCCAGCCTAAAACCAATCCATCACTACAACCATTAGCATCTATAATAAAGGAATGAAAGGCAGAAAAAAGAATTTTAGCATGTTTAACTCCCTATAACTACTCCCAGTCTCCATTAAGAAAACAATGTCTGGGTAAAAATCTTGAACATAATTTTTAAGAGAGCGAATCATCCAAGGGTTACCCATCCCTTGAAAATTCCATCTGAAGATCCTCATTAGGCTAGGTAAGACTGCATGGTAGTTACTGTCACTTCACCATCAATATCATTTATAAAAGAAACACCAACCCTCTTTTTCTTCCCTTACCCTTCATATCAGTAACTTCCATTTCAACATCTTTTATCTCATTTAGCAATCAGCTCTCCATTTCCTCTTACCTTTCTCAACCAAAAGCCATATCTGACTCTTCTTTTTCGCTGGCTACTTATTTGTTCCCCTCACATCATTTTTTAGCCTTTAAATTCCACCCTTTTGGCCACTCGTATCTCCCCTACCCTACTGCCCAATAATTACTTCCTACAACTAAGTAGGAACAATATTGTGTAAAACTTATTGCACCATCTCATAAGCATTCTTAATAGAAACCTCCATCATCCCTCTCCTAAACCTTATCAAGTAAAATTCTATTTCGATAATTAGTTGGCATGTTTATCTCTTGAACAAAAGACTCACTCCCATTATCTCTCGTTTGACATGCCTCTAAAATATCTACATTTGCCACCCTCACATTCAGTCTCCTTTGAATACCTTGAGATATGCCACTTGGATTCCAAAGATGAATAATTTTTAATGGTAGACTTTTATAGGAACTAGTTTGGGTAACATTTGGGTCTATAATGAAATGGAGAGGATCATAGAGATTTGTCATATGGCCATTCAATGACCATTCTGAATCATAACACCCTTATAGATTGGCTTCTTTATATATACTACCACCTTTGCTTACACAAACTATTCCCGTCCATTAATATCACCATCATTTAACTAAATGAATTTCCCTACACTCTTACCTATCTTCTTAACACATTCCTTGTTTCTCCTATTCATAGGCAAATTGTAAACATATACCCATAACGAGCAATGTTTGATAATCATATCTAAAGGTTGAAAATTGTGATTAAATTCACTAAATAATGTTTATTGCTTATCGTAGTGCCACAGTCCACCCATTAAGATCTTCATTTTGTCACATAATGAAGAAAAGGAGCAAACAAAAATACCCTTCCAATCTCTTCCATTCGAAATTCCCTCTTTAGTGTCCACATAGCCTGAAAAGCATCCATCATTGCTTTTAAATAAAAGGGCTTTCGTACCAACAGTCTCCCCACTAAGCAATAATCATATCGAAACCTAGCCTTTGAATCATCCTCTTATTCTTCCAAATCTATAATCTTGTCCTCCTCCTCCTTAAGTGAAAATTTTTTAATAATTGTTCTAAATCTTGAGCCATGAAGTTTCTGAATTAGTAGGAACACCAAACAAAGACACACCTAAAACCTAAAAAGAAGAAAAGAAAATTGAGAGAAAATAGATAGAGAGAAAGGATAAAAAATAATGACTATTTAATTTACTAAGATTAAAATATATAATGTCATAATTTATTTTTGAAAATTGAGGGATGATGTAGTGTATTAGAATAAACTTTATTGCGGGCTCACTTTTAATTTTAATCTATTAACTACTTAGACTTATTAAATCCTTAAATTATTTTGTCAACATGTTATATTATTTCATGCAATGCTAAATACATGAAGCTTAATAATTTGCCACAAAAGGCTTATTTTTAACTAGTAATGTTAAACATTTAATTTTTGTCTCTTTTTCTTCTTTTCCTCATTTTTCACCATAATTTGTTCTTGTATTAGTGAAAAGGTGAAGTCTTAAAAAGATGGAAAAAAGAATATTCCAAGCAAAGGAGTATATCACAAAAAAAAAAAAAAAAAGAAAAATATTCTTCAAGTGGTTTACTTTCTTCTTTCACTCTTCTTTTTTTACTTTCCTGTAAGTAAAGATGACCAAAAAAAGAAGAGAAAATGAGCATATCATAGGCAATTAGAAAAAAAAATGCCCCCTCCTAAGCCATCTCTAATAATGCTGAGAATCACATATTTCTAATTGCATACTCCAACTTCTCACAACATCAACTGGAATATCATGTTTCTTCTTCTTCATCAACTTGAGAGAAATGTCAATCGATTGAAGTGGTAGGGCAAAGAGATCTCAAGTTTTGAGTTTAAATTTTTAGCTATAGATTTTTTTTTTTCTGTTAGATCTTAACCATAAAATTGAATGACGGAAAGTATTTGAGATGGTAGCATATGAGTTGATAGTGCAATCATGCTTTCTTGGTTGTATTTATTGAGATCATAGTCAATGACCAAGACTATAAGATCATAAATGAGATTCAAATGCATTGTAATATGAATTCACATGCAAAAACTAAATTGATTGAATTTCCAACTTCATATTTTCTCTATTCTTGTTTTCTTTATTTTATTTGTTATTTTCAGCCATTTAACTTGGATTGAGCACTTTAATATTGGAGAATAAATATTGGTGGATAGATGTTTTTTTTCTATTTTTTAGTTCATGGAAAAAAAAAACATTCATAGTGAAAATTCAATAAAAAAAATTTTAATTTGTAGTGAAATTAATTAAATAAAAAAGAGCATAATATTTTTTATTTTTAATTTATATTTCAGACTTATTTTATATGTCAACATGTGTCACTTACACACATTATTAGTGTTGTGTGAAATATATAAACCTAGTTAAAAATAAAATTTTAAAGTTTCATAGGCAAAAAAATTTAGTATTTAATAAATTAAAGTAAAATTAAGGTATTAAAATAATTTATTATATAAAATTTAGGAAGTAAGTTGTGCATTTGGTTAGCTCTTTTTCCTAGGTTGAAGTTGACTCTTCCTACATAAGTTAGAATTACATTTTTTTGTATTAGTTTTTATTAATTTTTATAAAATAGTAAATAATTAGTTGCTCTTGCAAGTAGCTTTGATCAAAATATTTTACTCACATTAATTGTTTCCCTTCATGTTATGTGTGTTAAAATTCATTTTTATTAAGTATTAAAATAAATAATACAAGTGAATTTAAACAGGCATTGCTTAAGCTTTCACAAGGTGAATTTTTGGGCACCTCCTAAAGGCCTTTCACAACTAGTTTATGAGCATTATTCAAATCCTAACCTAAGATATTTTATAGTTACTATCTTAAACCTTCATAAGAATACTTTTAAAGTTTATTTCTCTAACCTAAGAGTTTTTTCACATAAGAATTATAATAAAAAAAAAAAAAGAAGGAATACTCTCACATTCAAACCCTTTTAGAAATGAGAAATTACCTCTTTAATTTGCTAGAGTGAGTTAGAGGTTGGTGTTGCTGATGAAGAAAAATAATCTTCTTCTCTTTTCAAAGAATAACTCTCATAAGCACTTGAAGAAGAGCTAGTTCAAGCAACTGAATTTTGACTCTTTAGATTATTCTTTGAAGCTTTAAATCACGTGGAATATATATTTTTTCTAGCTCTTTCAACTTCTCTATATGTGAATTTCAAGCTTTTGATCCTTAAATAAGTGAGGAAAAGAAATTAGTTGGTAGACAAAGAAGAAAAGCTATTAAACTATTAATATAGTCGTTAGAGCCTTTGTTGATGGTTGTTAGTGAGATTCAACAGTCGTTGAAAGTTTAAATCTCAATTAGTCTTGCTTCAATGATCATTGAGTGCCATACCTTCATTTTTGTCCACCTCTATTCAACCTATACAATGAACATTGAATAGCAACCATGCTTGTTGTGATCCTTTTTGAGTAGTTAGCTTCAGTTTCTTGAGCTTAGTAAAGTAGTAATTCCTTGTGAATTCTCAATGGTCATTAAGGGCATTTGATACACCATTAGAATGTCAACCATCATTAAGCTCTCTAGCTCTAATCATTAGAGTGACTTAATACGTAACTTAAATGCTAGTCGGATTTCACTCACGCTCGTTGATTTCATCTCGACACTCAATTAATTGATTTTATATATTGAAGAGATCTATTGGATTTAGAATTTTAAGAATATTTTAGTTAATATCATTAAAATATTAATTATATTATTTGTTATTAGATTAATAAAAAATCTTAAATTTCAAAAAAATCTAGTCCAACAAAAAATAACATGTATATATGTTTATAATCTAATCTTATCAAGTTTAAGAATTTCAAAGATTAGACAATAAGAAAAACATATTAATTTTATTATATTATAAATCATTATTATATATTTAATGTTCCTATTAGAATCTTAAGTCTAGTTTGATTAAATGTATAAATTATTATTTTATATAAATCAAATATCTTAAAATGCTTTTCATATTAAAATTTAATTAAATTAACAAAAAAATCAAACATATAAACTATATCTCTAAAAACATATATAAATTATAAAATTTATATATAAATTGTATTTCTAAAACATATATACTATATCTCTAGTAGGGATACTAGAGGAGAGGGCATAGAGAGGATTATTCTCGAACCTATACAAATTGTGGTATCATTCTCATTATCTTATTTCCTCTTCTTTGTGTGTGACTGAGTATCAAAGTTAAAATTTTACATTATTTGCCATAATCCTATTCACCTCTCCTTTAAGGCTCCATATGGAAGTAACAATTAGTATTAGAGCGAAACTCTTTTTTAGGCATAATTGTAAAGAGTGAAGGTCATGGTATTCTAAGAAGAAACTCAATCAATATTCAAACTTCTCTTCTTCAATGGTACTGGTTGTCCATATCGAAAGAATTATATGAAGATCTTTCTTAATAGTGAAATAATTAATATATAGGACATTATTGAAGAAAGAATAAGAGTATCTGCAAATAAAGTAGGTTAAGTCTTAGTTCCTAAATTGAAAAATGAGTGCACATTTAAAGAAAAGAAAGCCAACCTCAAGAATAAGAGAGCTATGCATATTCATATTTTGTGTTACTCATGAGTTTTAATATCTAAAATTACAAATGTGCACATCCACCAAAGAAAATTTTGGCACTCTCGAAACCTAACATAAAGGCACTAGTGAAGTGAAAAAGAAGAAAAAGATACAAGTTCATACTTATGAGTATGAGACCTTTATGTACCAGCTTTATCAAACCATCACTAATATGCACAACTGCTTCATCAGTATAGTAGGCCTTTGAAGGCACTAGGTAAGATATATTATAATAAGAATATGGTGGCCAATATCCTGAGTACACTTCCTAAGGAAAATTGGAAGAAAAGAGAACTACCATTGAGGACTTGTTGAGCTTATAAGAAAGTTACTAGCTCATGAAATCACATTAAAGCAACCTAATGGTTATGAAGGCTTAAAGAGGAAGAATATTGCATTAAAGGATAAACAAGTAAGAAAAAAGAATCCTCCTCTTATTCTTCTTCATCATCCTCATCTAATGAAAGTGAGAGTTTTTTAAGAGAAGAAGATAGTGTGGACCTTATCACAGAGCAAATTCTAAGTTCCTTATTGATCGCAAAAAGGGTAACTCCTCAAAGGGAGACCAACTACTATGTTATGGGTGCAATAAAATTGAACATTTAAAAATTGATGCCTTTCTAAGAAAAAGAAGAAGAAATCATCATCTAAGGAAAAGCACAAGAAAGCACTACGAGCCAAAATTTAGGATGAATCAAGCTCATCGAAAGAATAAGAAATCTTAATGAAAGAGAGGATGAACTTATACTTCATGGTTGTTCATCAAATTTAAGAAGATGATAGTGAAAAAGAGGAAAATAATGATGTAAATCCTTTTGATCTTTCTCACATGATCAATTTTATAAGTTTATTGCATATATAACTAAAAATTGATTGAAAATTTTCAAAAAAATATGAGTCTTTGAAAATCTTCTCTTTCAAGCTAAAAGAAAAAAATGTTTAAATTAGAAAACACATCTTCCATACTTGATAAAGAAAATTCTGATTTGCAAAACTCATTAAAAGATTTTAAAGTTTTGCAAAAAAAAGTTGAGTATTTGAAGAACAAAAAACTTAAATTTTAAAAAAATATTTCTAAGTTCTCAAAAGGAAAGGAGAAATTGAATGCAAATGTAGAAACCTCTAAGGATAATTTAGTTAAACATGGAAATGGCTTCATTTGTGCATCTACCTCTACTTCTACTTCTTCTTTATTGATGGGTCATAGGAAGGCAAAGCATAATAAGAGTAATGCATGCACACAAACACAAAAGCCAAGAGTTAATCCAAATACACAAGCATCCAGTTGATTGCTAAAGAAAAAGGCCAATCATGTTTTTATATAAGGACCTCAAAGGTTAAGGTAATAATATACTTACACATGCACATATAGGTGACATGATAGACCAAATGATCATGCATCCACATATAGACGAAGATGATTTGATGGACATTGTTATTATTATGGTCTATATGGTCATAAAAATACTCTTAATATGCTAGGATAGATCATCTGAATATGATGTTGTGCACTCATGGACTAAAATAAATATATGTACCTAAATCCACTTGATTATCTTCGCCATAGAGCTTAATTTGGTAAAGTACTTAAATAATGGTGAATGAAGAATAAGAAAATGGGACACATGCTTAATTGATGCACTGATAAATTATCTTAATTCTTATACTTCTAATTGGTTATTTACGTATCAATTTAGGAGAGATATAATATTTCTCTTGAGGTCATAAAATTTTGCATATATTACTTTCTTAAGGGAGAGATTAGGTTATTTTAGAAAGAGGGAATGAGCGTTTAATTTTTAAAACCTTTTTATACAATTTCAAAAAAGGGGAGAAGTATTTGGTATCATGCTTTTTATTTATATTTTTAGCATTTATATTTTGTCATCATTCAAAAAGAGGGAGAGTATTTCTTGATGCCATTCATTTTATTGGTTTTGAATAGGACAAACATTGAGAAGCTCTAACATATCTTCTAAGTGTTTATATATATATTAGTTGTATAAAAGAAAAATAGAAAAGAATGTTTATGGGAGGTGACCCTTAGAAGAGTGGCTAGTTTAAAAGTTTTATGAATATGGTCAACAACCATGACAAAATCTCAAATAGAATTGATAAGTTAACTCCACGACAATTGCAAAATCCCAATTGTTGATGAGATAAAAGTTGGCCATATCTATAAACAAGTAAAATTTAAAGGATTGTGTAGAATAATTCTGAAAGAATTAAAATAACCATTATATATGGTTAGAAAGATGAAGATGTCTAATTTTCAAAGAATTCAAGCATGTAAAAATCCAAAGAGTATGCAGATTTCAATGAAGAAAAGTCATATTGAAATTGAAGCTATCAAGTATGCGAGTTTAGTTTTATAAAATTCTTAATAGTGAAAGGTTTAACTTGTACCTTAAATAAATTGGGACAGACTTGAGATAACGCTCAAAAACTATATTGCTCATATTAGTATTGAACCAAAAAAACACCAATTATATTTCTTTTTTGAGCTCGATAAAAAGAGAGATTAAAGTTTTATCCTTAATTTGTTAAAGGATAGGTTGTGTTTTATCCTCTAAAAAATGGTAAAAGGGTTCTAATGAAGATACTATAGGAGATTATGTAGGGAGGATTATTTTCGAAACTTTATAAATTATAATGTCATTCTCATTATCTCTTTCCCATTTCTTTATGTATGGTTGAAAAAAAGTTAAAATTTTGCATTATTTTTCATACTTCTATTTACCCCTCCCCCATTTTAGGGCTCCATATGGGACCAATAATATTTACAAATCATAAAATCTTGTTATTATAATTAGGAAAAAAAATTAACATGTAAATGTTATTGTAACATCAATATGAATGTTTTTTTTTTTAAAAAAAAGATCAATTTGAACAATTTATTTCACTATTAAGGAACTGAATTTAATATATTAAGTAGGAACTGATTCATAATAGTCTAAATTATAATTTCAAAAATATTACAAATAGAGATGGTAGTTTTTATCTCGATCCAAAAATTTGACTTGAATATATTTGAAAAAAGTGATTCAACTTTTAAATGATAAAAATAATTTTGAGTTAAAATCTAACTCTAATTCAATTTACATATCAATTGATATGAACCAGTAAGTTGAGAATCCATTAACAATACATGGAGGACCAATGGCATGGTCTAGAGCTACAAGGATGAAAAAGGTCCTAACCTCTTTAATGGACTAAATTTGGAAGAACCAAGAGAGGCAAGATGGGGCTAAGGATCTAAAAATGCAAGAGGAGCCTAAATGGGTCAACATGATCCAAGCAAGCCCAAATTATGAAGACAAGAGTCCAACCATGTAATGTGTCTTAGCCTATTTTAATAAAAGAACATTTAGCCAAAATAAGTTTTGTGGGCTTATTTCATGTTGGTTTGTGTTGAGTTGTTTTGGATTTTTAATTTGAACATTATTTTATTTTAGCCTATTTGAAATAGATTTTATTATAATTTATTTGAGATTTATAAAAGATATAATGGGGAGTTAATGCATTCAATGCATTAATGTGATAGTTGAGATGTTACTTGTAACATAATGGGTTTAATTAGCACAAATATGTGTAAATGTTAGAATAAGATCCTATGTAACCAAGTGTAGGTTTGTAGTGTGAGCTTGGCTTGACCTTTATATAAGCTAGGCTCATCCTTTTGTGATATACAAGTTGAAGATAATACAAATACAAGCTCTTTGTGAGTGTTGTGCTTTAAGGTTCTTTAAAAAACCTAGCACTTATTAAGCTTATTCTTTAAGTTTGTAGCATTCAAAACCAAAATCATTGTTTCTTTCTTAACTTATCAAACCCATTAGTGTTTGTGGCATTGGAAAGTGACCTAGGTGTTATTCTAATCTTTGATTAGAATAGTTTATTCTAACTTCAACTTGAAATGATCCTTGGACTATTTCTTATTGGAGGGTGACGATTACGTTCTATATATATCATAGTTTCAAAGCTATTATGGTGTATAGTTGTTAATTTGTTGATTTCCATCATCAATTCAAATTGATATGAATTTAATCTGACTTAAATTATTAAAATATCTAACATTTTATTTTAAAAAATAAAAAGATATTTTTAATTTAAAAAATTAAAATTGTGACTGGTTTAATTTGTCTAACCTGAAACTTGAAAAAAGATATGAAAATAACTTAAATTCTTTTATATTCCTTAATACAATGATTCTATATATATATATATATATATAGAGAGAGTATCACATTTTGTTAATAAGGTCTAATTTGTGGGATTACATCTTAATAAAATTATTTTTCTTGACAAATCCAAATATTATTTTATTATGAATAATTTTCTTTAATTCAACAAGAAAATGAGTTTTATAAAATGATAGTTAATCTAACTATGCGTAACTAATATAATACATGATAATATATTATTTTCCTAATACTTATAAAAAGTGAAACGATTTAAACTTATAAATTAATTCAATTTAAAACAACCATTATTTTTTAAGAAATACTAGTTACATTATTCTTTTTAGTATAATTTTTATTAATTTTACTATTGAATATATATATATATATATATATATATATATATATATATGATAGTAATAAATTATTAATAAAATCTTAATTCATTTCTAACATATATATAGTAGTGTATATGGAATAGAATTATTTATAAGAATCTAACACCAACTAATACGTATTTTAAAGTTCATTTTGTATGAGGTTTTTTACTAACAAAATTAAAATATAAATTCTTTAGCTAATAAAATTATAGTACAATGAGTATATTTATAAATTTTAATCATGTCCTTTTGTATTGTGTGTGTGTATATCTATTAGAATAGACATTTTGACATTTATATATTTAATTTACATATTATAATATCATGAATTGTTTATTATGCATATATGTCAAATGTCATATTCCTCAAAAATGCAAAAATATGAAAATCTGCAAAAAAAAAAATAAAAATACACATAGTATTTTACTTAATATATATATATATATATATATATATATCCCAAAATGCAAAAGGAATTACCAAAGAAAATGATAAAAGTTTTAGGAAACCATAGAAAAACTCAATGCTAGAAGTCCATAACCATAGTCCAAGCTGTTAGCCTTAGCATACAAGTTGTACAACCCATAAAGTTGGGTTGTATAGCCCACATATATGGTTGTACAGCCCTCCCTTTAGAATGTTTTGAAACTGGTCCCCCTTTAAACCCTAGGACTTTACAGTCATGACATATGGATGTACAACTCATTCTAGGTTGTACAGCCTGCGTACAAACCTTAAATCTAGGAGATTAATCTCTCTATCTGTGATTGGATGCATCCATTGTATGATTAAAACCATTTTAAAGTCTAGTACTCTCATCCATTACCTATAAATACCACCTTCCATTTGAAGAGAGAGGGAAGCTTAGACAACCTTAAAATTACTCTATCAAAATTCACTCTCAAATACCTCTTAACATAAAAACTCTAAACCTTAACTCATCCAAACTCATTCCAAGGTAGAACTAGGCTTTTTCCTTTATCATTGTGCATTACCTAAGCATTTTGGAAGTTATTAAACTAATGGTGTGCCTTTGAGAGCAATAAATCATAAAAGAAGGCATTTAGGACTTCCTAATCTCTCTCCTTTCTTTCCGCTTCTTTTCTTCTTTTGTTTTCAAAACTTAGAAAATAGGGGTTGTACAGCCTTGATGGTAGGCTATACAACCCTTATCGGGGCTATACAACTTAGTTTTCCTAGTTGGTAGTTTTGTAAAGTTTATTTTCATTTCCCTTCGAGTTTCTCCTATTCGAAAACCCTTTTTTTTTCTTTTTTTTTTAGATGTTCTAGTGTTCCAGCAATAGAACAATATGAGGAATAACACTTTAGGACTCCTATTCATTTCAATAATGGAATGGATTTAAAGTGATTCTATGGGTTTGCTCTATGCAATACTTCATGCACTTTTACTTGTGATTTAATATGGTGATCATGATTTTGTTTTCAATCATTTTAAGTCAATGATCAAGAAAGGATTGTTCATGTTTAGAGCATGTGAATAGTATTTTAGCAATGTAATTCCCTTTCTAATTTGCATTCTAACCTTTCTTTATAGTTAGTAGTGTTTATGGATGCCTAGTTATTGGCGAGCAATGAGAGGAAGAATTCATCAATTATATTTTGTGATGATTTTGCCTTAGGCTATAGGCTTTACATTACATATGCATATACTTGTGTTTAAATATTTAATGTTGTCCATGTGATGTGAGGATGTGATGTTATGGACTTAGATACATACCTAGGCACCTTAGCATAGGAGACATGGTGATGTGGCTTTGTTTATATGTTTCAATCATTTAATTTGTTTTTTTATTTTTTGCATCCTTTTGTCATTTGATTACTAACTTTTTCTCCTTCTGTGGGTATAGGTGTTTTTACTTGGATTAGACCATGAATTTGGTCTCGATTATTTTCTTATTGAATTATGCATGATGTGCTTGGATGAATGTATGGATATGTATGATGACCCCTATACCAATTTTATAAGTGCTTCTAGGCCTCTTCAACTCATTCACATGGACATAGTTGGACCCATAATGAATGCTACCCTTAGTGGAAAGCATTATGCGTTTATCCTAGATGATGACTACTCTAGGTTCACTTAGGTTAGTTTCTTGGTTCATAAGAGTGATTTTTCTGATGCTTTCAAAAGTTTTACAAAAAGAGTTCAAAATGAAAAAAGTTACTTTATTTCTTTTATTAAAAGTGACCATGGAAAGAAATTTCAAAATGAACTTTTTAAAAACTATTATTTAAAGAATGAGATTTCACATAATTTTACAAATCCTAAACACCACAACAAAATGGTGTTATGAATAGAAATAATAAAACATTGATTAAGATGGCTAGAACTATGCTCAATGAGTATGCTATTCAAAACTACTTTTGGGCCAAAGCCATCAATACCTCTTATTACTTTGCAAATAGAGTAATAAGAGTGTTTGGATGCCCAAGCTTTTCATTCCTTAGAGTGTTTGGATGTAAATGCTATATTTTAAACACTAAGGACAACATTAAAAATTTTACTTTGAAAATTGATAAGGGTATTTTCTTAGGCTATTCTAGCACTGGTGAAGCTTATGAAGTCCTTAACAAAACATCCATAGTGGTAGAAGAGTCAATGAATGTTGTGTTTAATGAGTCTAATAAGCTTGATATTGGGAAAGTTACTCTTATTGATGATGTTATAGGTGACTTTAAGAAGTTAGAGCTCAACTCCACACTAAAGAAAAAGGTGATTGATCTTGAAGAATGAGAGCCACCTCAAGAAGTAGAAAAAGTACAACCTCAATAAGAAAGAAACCAAGCTCAAGGACTACCTAAATATTAGAGGCACTCCAAGAATCATCCAAAGGAGTTAATCATTGATGAGACCTCCAAGGGAGTAAGTACTAGGGCTTAATTAAATGCATTAGATAATAATCTTGCTTTTACTTCTCAATTAGAGCCAAAATCAATTGATTAAGCTGTTAATGATGAGTACTGGGAGATTGCCATGCAGGAGGAACTCAAACAACTTAAGAAAAACAAAGTTTAGGAACTTATTCTTATGCAAAAAGATCACCCAATTATAGATTGCAAATAGGTGTTTAGGAACAAGTTAGATAATCAAGGTTTCATCATAAGGAATAAGACTAGATTAGTTGCTAATGGGTATGACCAAGAGAAAGGTATAAATTATGATGAAACTTTTGCCCCCTATTATAAGATTAAAGGCCATTGGAATTTTTTTAGCATATATATGCCACATGAAGTTTTAGATTTTTCAAATGGATGTTGAAGCGCATTTTTAAATGGTTTTATTGAGGAAGGAGTTTATATAAAATAACCTCTCAACTCATGATTTACCACACCATGTTTTCAAATTGACTAAGGCCTTATATGGATTGAAACAAGCTCTTATAACTTAATATGAAAGACTTAGCTCTTTTTTTTTTTTGAAAAACGATTTTGAAAAGAGCAAGGTTGACACAATTTTGTTTATAAAATGCATAATAAAAACACTTTGATTGTTCAAATTTATGTTGATAACATTATATTTAATGCTACTAATGAATCTCTTTGCGAGTATTTTGCAAAATGTATGACTAGGGAATTTGAGATGAACAAGATGGGTGAATTAAAGTTCTTCTTTAGTCTATAAAACCTAATATCATTTATAGTGTTTACTTGGGTGCATGATTTCAATCATGCCCTATGGAATCACATTTGCATGAGATAAAAAGGATTTTGAAAAATTTACATGGCACCATGCATTTAGACTCATGGTGTTCTAGGAACTCATCTTTTAGTCTTCTTAAGATTTAGATGCAGATTATGTGGGTAGTTTGTTGGATAGGAAGAGCACTTCCAAAGCTTACCAATTTATTGATGAATATTTAGTTTCTTGCTTCAATGAGAAATAAGTTTTGATTGCCTTAGCCATTACCAAAGTGGAATATGTAGCGGTGGGTTATTATTACACCTAAATTCTTTGGATGAAGTAATAACTCAAGGATAATGACAAAGATGTTAATCACATCCCAATCAAATGTGACAACACAAGTGTTATCAATCATTCCAAAAATCCCATCCACCATTCAAGAAGCAAAAACATTGACAAAAGGCATAATTTTCTTAGAGAACATGTGCAAAATGTGATTGTAGTGTTAGAATACATTGCCACTTATTAGACTTGGTTGGTCAAATCTAAGTCAAACCTCTCTTTTGATCCTGACAATATGGATTGAAATACTCTAATCATCTTCTTTAAGTATTGTGATTATAGAAATAATGTTAGCATGTCATTGAAATTTAGATAGAGAAGAAAATCAAAATTGGATCCTATGTCACAATTGCTACCTTAACAAAATTTGGAACAAATTTGTATAGTCTGATTCACGGTCAACTTCATAGTATTAGTCATGACTATGACACTCAAATCTTCAATGATGAACTCTTAAGATCCAATCAAAGAATGCCACGAGTTAAGAGCCATTTGAAAAGTTTAAGTGTTGCAAATGCTACAATAATATTGAGACTGTGACTCTCCTTCAACTCAAATCTTAATTTCTTAGGCTTATTTGCATTTTGTGGTCACAACCACTTCTCTAACATAACTTGAATCATGCTTTCGATCAAGATTTTACAGTCAAGATGGTTAAGCCATAAAGAAAGGTCCTAATGGCTAGTTTTTTGAAGAACTAATGTTGTGTCGCCACATGTATTAGCCATTAGAGAAATTGATGATCTCAATCGTGACTTAAAATCCAGAGCGAAACTTGAGTCGTTACCATGACATGCCTACCTCAATACTTTGTCTAACAAGTATTAAATACTAAATTTTAGCACCAACTTTAAAGATTATGAGCTAGTTTTGTTTTTAACGTCACTTTGGTGGGAGTAATTTATAAATACTCCACCAAATGGACATAAATGCCATAGAATAAGATTTACTAAGGCAAAACTCTTTCAAATTTATTTCTCAACTTTCTCTCTCTTAATTACTCTTTGTTATTGAGTTGTAAGAAGTTTAGTGTGAGGTTTAAACACCCTTTCGAACTGGGTGTGAGAGTGAGTCAATACAAAACTTGTATAGGTTTGAGTGTTAGCCTTAGGAAACAATTTAAAGGTTATATGTGAGCTTTACAAAACACAAGTTGTAAAGTTAGGTGTGAACTTTCAAAACACCATTTAGTATTAGTGGAATATCCAATTATAAGAATTGAGGAGTGGATGTAGCATTGGTTAATACCGAACCACTATAAATTATTGTGTGTTCTATTCTTCTTCTACTTCTTCTAATACTTGCACAACTAACCTTTCCTCCAAAATTTGAATTTTTCTCTAATTCAAACCCCCTTCTTGGTAATCAAGGGCCAATAAGTGGTATCAGAGCTTAGCCTTAATTCAAGCCTTAATTATGTGAGAAAAATATCATGGCACAAAAAAGAATCCACACTCATCTCAAACTTTGTTTGATGGATTCGACTGTACTTATTGGAAGTATATAATGGAGATTTACCTTGATAGTGATGTGGTAGATTTATGGTATGTTGTAGTCAATGAATGGAAGCCACCAACAAAAGTTATGGATGAAAGTGAAAAGTTGATTCCAAAGGAAGAATGGGTGGAGGCTTGTAGAAGGTCTAATGGTAAAAATAAGAGGGCAATAGTTATACTACTAAGCTCAATGTCAAGAGAAGAAATTGACAGAGTTCAACAGTCTAACCACACATAGAATTTGGAAAGCCATAAAGAACTAAGATAAGGGCACAACCCTTATGAAATTTAGTAGATTGGAGATGTATGTGACAGAGTTAGAGCTCTTCATGATGAAGGACAGTGAAAGTGTCACCAATATGACCAATAGAATTCTCTCTATTATCACAAATATGAGGAAGTTTGGAAGAGTTCTCATAAACCATGAGGTAAACATTAAAATTCTTAAATCTCTTCCTCTTAAGAAGTTTAGTGCTAGAGTTTGTAGTATACAAGAATCTAATCCAAAAATTGAAAAGGTGCAAATAAATATTCTCATTAGCAAGCTATTTACTCATGAGCTAGCCGTAAAAAAGGATGAGGAAATGAAGAAGTTTGAAAAGACAGAAGGATAAAAATGAAAAACCATAGAAGAAAACTCTTGCTCTTAAATCTAGCAAGGATATGAAAGTGGTAGAAAACACTAGTAATAATGATGAGAGTGAAAATGAGGAAGAAGAACTGACAATGCTCTCAAGGAAATCCAAAGAGCTCATAAAGAGAAGAAAAAAGAAAAGGAAGCTCAAAAATACATCATCATCACTCTACTTCAAGGAGAAGAAGAATGAGGTGACTTGCTTTAAATATGGAAATCAAGGTCACATAAAATCTGAATGTCCCAAGCTTAAAAAAAAAGAAAAAGTGGGATAAGGAGGAAAAAAAGAGCTTCAAAGCTATATGGGATGATGATTCAAGCGAGGAAGAGGAAGAAAAAGAGGTTGCAAACTTTTGCATGGTGGCTCAAGAGGACAACTGACATGAGGTAAGTACCTCTTCTCATTTTTGTGATAAATATGGTGTGTTTAAGGATGAAGAAGATTTTTGAAGCTCTAAACTTATGATGTGGTAAATACAAATATGAAATGAAAACTTATAAGAAAAAGGATTTAAAACTTGAGGATGAATTTGAAAGTTTAAATGATCTTATAAATAACTTGAGGACTTTTAATGCAAAACTCAAGAAATCTTTAGAAAATCTTTCTAAAACTTCATCCTCTATTGATTCTTTATGAAAAGAAAATGGCATTTTAAAAAGTGAAGTTATTGAGCTTAGGAATTCCACCTCAAGATTTCACAAAGGGAAAGAAGCTTTGGATACTCTCATTGTATCTCAAAGACCACCCTTAATGAGACAAGGTTTAGGCTCTAATGGAGCTTACTCATCTACATCTTCTTCTCCTACATTCATTAGAGCATCTACACCTTGAACTTCTAGTATTGAGGTTGTTAGGAATAAAAATGCTCTAAGCACTAAGCCTCATTTGCCTAAAGGTAAGGGGAAGGCTCCCCAAGGTTCAAGAGCTAAGTCTTAAAGAGCTAACCATACATAAATGTACTTAAAGAGGCATGTATAAACACACACACACACATATAAAACTTCTTCTTTACTCCTCACTCATACACTTACATGCATTCACACAACTATAAGTGTGAGAAAGCCACCTACTCATGCTAAGTTGCTTATAGGAGAAAAACTCACAAGTCTAAACTCCAATGTCATTACTGTATGAGATATGGCCATATAAATGTTTTTTGTTACATTAGGAAAGCACACCTCAAATTAGAGTATCCTTCTAAGCCTAACCTTCAAAGACCCAAGTATGCTTAGGTACCTAAACAAAGGTGAAATGTTTTTGTTTTGTAAGAATGCTTAGAATCAAACATAAAGGACAATGATTGGCATATGGATAGTGGGTACTCAAAGCATATACTTAGGAACAAAAAGCTATTATAGCTACTAAAGAAAATGATGGTGGTAATGTCACATTTAGGAACAATGCTAAGGGTAAGGTAATTGGCATTGGAATTATTGGTAAAAAAGGTTGCTTTCTCATTGATAATGTTCTTTTAGTTAAAGGATTAAAACATAATTTATTGAGTGTAATTCAATTATGTTATAAAGGTAATAAAGTCATCTTTGACCCTAGAGAATGTTGAGTTATCACCTTTGTGGATAAAAAGGTAGTCTTTAAGGGTAAAAGGAGAGGTTATACCTACCAAATTGACTTAGACAACAACTTGGCTAACTAATCCTTTAAGTATCTTGTTTTCATTAACAATAAGTATTGGCTTTGGCATAGAAGGCTTGGACATGCTAGCATGAAGCTTCTATAAAGCTTGTCAAAAGGAGAGCTAGTAGAGGGTCTTCCAAAGCTTAAGTTTATAAAGGACAAGACATATGGACCTTATGAAATGGGGAAGCAACATCAAGCATCCTATAAAGCCAAAATGTTGTAAGTACTTCTAGACCTCTTCAACCTATTCATATAGATTTAGTTAGAGTTACTAAGAATGCTAGTCTTGGTGGAAAGTATTATACATTGTACTGGTTGATGATTACTCTAGATTTACTTAGGTATCCTTCCATGCTCATAAGAGTGATACTTTTGATGTTTTTAAAAGTTTTACCAAAAGGGTTCAAAATGAAAAAAGATTACTTCATTTCTTCTATTAGGAGTGACCATATAAAGGAATCTCAAAATGAATCTTTTGAAAACTATTGCTTGGAGAATGACATTTCTCATAATTTTTCTACTCCTAGAACACCACAACAAAATGGTATTGTAGAGAGAAAAAATAGAACACTAGTAGAGATGGCTAGAACTTTGCTTAATGAGTATTATTTTCCAAATTAATTTTGGGCTGAAGCCATCAATACCTCATGTTATATTACAAATCATGTTTTCAAAAGACTCATTCTAAACAAAACTTCTAATGAGATATGAAATAGAAGAAACAAGATTTCATATCTTAGAGTATTTGTTTATAAATACTAAATGCTAAATAGTAAGGACAAGTTGGAAATTTTGCTTCAAAAACTGACGAAGGTATTTTTCTTGGGTACTCCACCACTAGCAAAGCTTATAAGGTCTTTAACAGAAAGTCTATGGGGGTTAAAGATTCCATGAATGTTGTTTTATTGAGTCTAGAAAACTTGATCTTGGGAAAAGGTTCTTTTGTTTATAATCTTGTAGGTGACTTTGAAAAATTGGAGTTTGATCGTACTCCTAAGGAAAATGTGATTGAACTTGAAGAAATCATAAGAAGTGGTGCAAGATAAAACACAATAAAAAGAGATCCAAGCTCAAGGACTCCCCAAGGATTGGAGATACTCTAAGGATGACCCAAAAGTATTTTATCATTGGTGAGACATCCAAGAGAGTAAGTACTAGTACTCAATTACATACTTTAGATAATAATCTTGCTTTTGTTTCTTAAATTAAGCCAAAGTGAATTGATGAGGCTTTTAATGATGAGAGTTGGGTGATTGCTATGCAAGAGGAACTCAACTAATTTGAGAGAAACAAAATTTTGAAACTTGTTCCTAGGCTTAAGGAACACCCAGTTATAGGTTATAAATGGTTGTCTAGGAATAAGTTAGATGAGTAAGCCTTCATCATAAGAAACAAAGCTAGATTGGTTGTTAAGGGATATACCAAGTAGAAGGCATTGATTATGATGAAACATTTGCACCCGCAACAATATTAGAGGCCATTAAAATTCTTTTAGTATTTATTTATCTCATGAATTTCAAACTTTTTCAAATGGATGTGAAGAGTGCATTTTTAAATGGTCTCATTAAGGATGATGTTTATGTTGAACAACCTTCGAGTTTTGAGTCTTATGATTACCCAAATCATGTTTTCAAATTAACTAAAGCCTTATATAGCTTGAAACAACCTCTAAGAGCATTGTATGAAAGGCTTAATTCATTTCTCTTGCAAAATGATTTTGAAAAAAGCAAGGTTTATACTACTTTATATGTAGAAAGTCATCACAAGGATACACTCATTGTGTAAATATATGTTGATGATATAATATTTGGTGTTACTAATAAGTCTCTTTGTAAAGAGTTTGCTAAGTGTATGACTAGGAAATTTGAGATGAGCATGATAGGTTAACTCAAGTTCTTTCTTGGACTTCAAATTAAGTAAACCAAATAGAGCATCTTCATCAACCAAACCAAGTACACAAAAGAGCTACTCACAAGATTTGGCATGGATGGATGCAAAGTAGCTAAGACCCCAATAAGTGCAACTATTAAACTAGACAAGGATGAATCGGGTAAGTCCATTTATGAAAAAAAGTATAAGGGTATGATTTATTCTCTCCTCTATCTTATTGCATCAAAACCTGATATTATGTTTAGTGTTTGCTTATGTGTTAGATTCTAATCTTACCCTAAGGAGTCACATTTGCATCTTATTAAACAAATTTTAAATTATTTGCATAGAACATTGCATTTAGGACTTTGGTATCCTAAGAATTCATCCTTTAGTCTTCTTGGATATTTGGATGCAGTTTATGTTGGTACTTTGATAGATAGAAAAAGCACTTCTGGAACTTGCCAATTTATTGGTGAATGTTTAGTTTCTTGGTTTTGTAAGAAACAAGTTTTGATTGCCTTGTCCATCACTAAATCAAAATATATGGTGGTGGGTTGTTGTTTCACTGATGTCATTTGGAAAAAACAACTCAAAGATTACGACAAAGATGTTGATCACATTTCCATCAAATATGACAACACAAGTGCAATAAATCTTTCTAAGAATCCCATCAAACATTTAAGGAGCAAGCATATTGATATTACACATAATTTTTCATATAAATCATGTCTAAAGTGGTAATATGGTGCTTATATTTATTGATGTCAATCATCAACTTACGAATATTTTCACAAAACCCCTTAATAAAGAATGGATGAGCTTTATCAAAAGAGAACTTGGGATGCTAGATGGAACCTTACTAGAGTGAAAATGAATCTAATTATATGCATGTGTTATAAATGTTTGCAATTATTGCATGACTTACTTAAAATGGTGATTGGATTAGATGTGTTAATTCATTATGTAATTGTGTCTTTCAATGCCAAATTACTTCAATTATCCATCATAAAATTAAATTGATCACATTAGATATGGACCTTTTGTTTAAAACCTTACATTTCATTGATTTGTAAAACTGCCCTACAAATCGTGGTCGTCACTATCCAATTATGGTCGATACGTTTTAATCCCTTCAAACCTTTAAATATATCATATTTTACAACTGTGACAAAGTAGTCACAATCGTAAAATTTGTCAAATTTTAAAAATCTTAACCACTATATCGTTCTTCCCCAAGGATATTATAGTTGTTACTTAAAAATTTTATAATCTGCAGCCTTAACAAGAGTGTAATGACTGTGACCACTAGGTAATAATTACTTTGTCTCTCAAACGGTGCAATCTTATTGTTTAATGAGTTTTTTACCACTTTTTAACCCTTATTTCCCTACTTCTACCTATTTAAACCTATTTTAATTCCTCCTTCCCACTTTTCAGCATTTTCTTCCTTCTAAATCTTCTTCTAAACTCTCTATTGCTTCCATAAACCAAAAAATTGACAAGGTGATAAGAATGATCAAAAGAAGGCTTTTTCTTCTCTCTCACCTTCATAATGATTTGGTTGACCTTCAAGAGAAAGTTGGTGTTATTCCATGTCATCTTCCTGACTTTGCAAATTAGGAAGACACACAAAAGAGAGAAGGTGGGCAAGAAGAATAAGGAGATGGTGTCCAAAGAAAAGGAGATGACAAAGTCATTAAAGATAGTGATGATGACGATGATGATGATATCTCACCTACCTTTTAGACTTCTCTTTTCTTTTTCCTTCTTTTATTTTTCATTTTCCTATGGTCATTTTTCTTTTATGTTTTCAATTCTCAAATGATTAGGCCCCTAAAGTTTTGTGATCAAACATTTATGTATGTTTGAATGTGTTGATGTATTTATATTATGTTTATACAAACTTAATATCATGCATAAGTTATCTTTATCCCTTTACATTCAATCTAGATTATCAAAAAAATTTTTTAAAAAAAGGAGATTATTGGACTTCGTTGGTCAAACTTCAATCAAACCTCTCTTATGATCTTGACAATATAGATTGAAATACTTTAATCATCTTCTCTAAGTGTTTTGATTGCAGAAATAAAGTTAGCATGTTATTAGAAGTTAGATGGAGATGAAAATCAAAATTAGATATTATGTTGTGATCGCTACCTCTTATGTCGCAACTGCTTCCTTAACGAAACTTGGAACAAATTTTGATAGTCTGATTCACAGTTAGCTTTATGATATCAATCATGACCATGACAGTCAAATCTTCAATGATGAACTCATGAGAACCAATCAAAGAATGCCATGTGTTAAGGAGCCGTTTGAAAAGTTTAAATGTCGCAATCATTGTAACATTATCGAGACTGTGACTTCTTTTAACCCAAATCTCAAATTTCTCATGCTTGTTCACATTCCATGGTTAGGGCCACTTCTTTAGCATGACTTGAATTGTGCCTATGACCAAGTTTTCGCGTTTGAGATGGTTGAGGCACAAAGGAGGGTCCTAATGGCTAGTTTTGTAAGAAACTACTATTGTGATGCCACATGTATTAGCCGTTAGACACAACTTGATGATCTCAACAATTACTAAGCAAAATCTAGAGCAAAACTTGAATTATGACTATGACATGTCTGTCTTGACCACTAATTTTATTTGACAAGCATTAAATGATAGATTTTACCATCAATTTTGAAGATTATGAGTTAGTTTTGTCTCTAACATCTTTTTGGTGGGAGTAACCTATAAATACTCCACCAAATGAACATAAATGCAATAGAATAGCAATTATTAAGGAAAAAATCTTGCTAATTTGTTTCTTAACTTTCACTCTCTTAATTACTCTTTGTTATTAAGTTGTAAGAAGTTTGATGTGAGCTTTAAACACTATTTAGGACTAGGTTTGAGAGTAAACTAATAGAAAACTCTTGTATAGGTTTGAGTGTTAGCCTTAGGAAACACTTATAAGGTTGTGTGTGAGCCTTTGCAAAACATAAGTTGTAAAGTTATGTGTGATCTTTCAAAATACCATTTAGTATTAATGGAACACCCAATTACCAGAATTAGGGAGTAGATGTAGGGTTGGTTAATACTCGAACCACTATAAATTATTGTGTGTTCTATTCTTCATCTAATTCTTTCAATACTTGCATACCTAATCTTCCTTCTAAAATTTGAATTTCCCTCCAATGCAACCCATGATCCTAGTGTTTAAGGGCCAACAACACTCATAACTAACTTACGGATCTCGTTAATGACTAGGGATGCTTGATGGGAGCTTTCTAAGGTGAGAATAGATCTTATTGTATGCTTTTATATTTGTTTAATTGTTGTTAAGTTATTTAGTGTGTTTATAATGGATATTTGTTGATTTGTTGTGATAATGTGTTGGGATGAATTAATTCAACATGCATTTGAGTTTCTCTACATTCAATTTCATGAATTAATCATCAAAATATCAAATTAATCACTAAATATTTGAACTATTTGCAAAAATTTTGTTTTAAAGGTTTTTTTTGAAAATTATTTGTAAATCACAATTGAGATTTATAGGTTATAATCATTTTCAATTTCTTTCAACAATCGTGCTCGTGATTTTCTATCACCTCTTCAAAAATTCAATTTTTTTCAAATTCTAGTTGTTTTCTTTGCAACTTTTCGATAAATTTTTTATCGTTATTCACATTTTTCATAATTTGTAATCACAACACATGAATAACAATCATGACTTATGTGTAGCTAGTAAGTAATGACCAATGATCTTTTAAATGGTGTAACTCCCTCATTAAATGCACCTTTAGCTATTTTTTTTGCCAGTTGCACCTCATTTTTCTCATTTTTACGTATCTTTCTCCTACTCTCTCAAATTTCTTACTTCTCATTTTTCTTCTTTTCAAATCTTCTACTCAAATATCATTCATTTTCATCATCATCTTACTATGGCTCCAAGAAAGACCACAAAAAGTGACATGGGATAAGGAATTGCCCAACCATCCTCCCCTCAAAGGCAAGCCCCTCCTCTCCATCTCATGAAAAGGCATCACCAAGGATGAGAAAACTAGATTTGAGGCTAACAAGAAGAAGATCATCTAACCTAATAAGATTCCCTCTAAATTTCTTTTCAAAACACTTCACTTTAATGGTTAGATCAAGGCTTTCCTCTACAACCTTGGGTGCAATGAGTTCATTTTTAAGGATGAACCAGAATATGAAGAGATAGTCAAGGAATTCATGTGCACAATTAAGATTAGCAAGAAGACATAATCAAAAACTGGTATGTATGGCTTAACTTTTAGATGTTTTGGTAAGGAATACTACATAACATATGAGAAAACTTACTCTTTATTCAACTTCTAAACTAGTAACCATATTCCCTTCAACATTTCTTCTCTTAATCTTGAACTTTTTTTATTTTTGGAGCCAAATTTCCATTGAAAGGAAATGTGACCCAAAAAAGTGTTTAGCCACACACATTGGATCTTTTCCTTTTTAGCTTCTTCATAGGATCATAATCTTTTTCATCAATGCAAGGGGTATGGAAATGAAAAAGTCTTTTAAAAAAACTTAACATTTCTCTATTGCCTTATTAAAAACAAGCCAATCTAAATCTATCACTACTTTATGGACCAACTAGCCTACATGAGTTTATCCAAAAAGAGTTAATTTCTCTTTCCATCCTGCATTACTACCATATACCATTTTGTGGGAGCCTTAACAACTAAAAATGAAGCCTATTTGACCAAAGCCAACCTTTCCAGTGAGAATTTCCTTAACCATATCAATGCAAAAACCATTAACCTAAAAACTTATGAGTACATGTTGGGTGTTGAAGGAGCCAAGCAGCACCAAGCCTCTCAAGCTAGGAAAATGAGTAGGCTTGTGATTGAAGAAGGTGAATCTTAAGAGGAAGACCCTAAAGAATCTAAGGCAAAACATTAGGTCCCTCCTAAGCCTTCTTCTAAAACCTCTTCTATAGCCAAGGTATCCAAATTATTGAATAAGGTTCTCAAGAGACTCTACTTTGTCCAACACTTTTATAGGGATAAAGTTGAGATCCAAGAGAAATTTGGTGTCCCCTTTCCATGCCATCTCCAAGACTTTATAATGACGAAGAAGAATAAGAAGTTGAAGATAGTGAAGAAGATAATGAAAATGATGATGTTATCTTTCAAACATTCTAGTTTTCTTCATTTTGTATTTTGATCTTTATGTTTTTAAGTTTATGTTTTTTGTTTTTTTAAGCCCTAAGTAGTGTGATCAAACATTATGTTTGTTTCAACTCATGTTTATGCACTTATGTTCTACATTAATTAAATGTTTATTTGGTTTGTGTTTACACCTTATCTCTTACATTTTCCATTCTTATTATGGTTGTTCAACTATTATGGATTGATTTCCTTTATATTTCCATATTATTATTATTTCTCTCATTATTTCCTCTTTTTCTCTTTCTTTTTGATCTTGACAAAGGGGGATATATATGTATATATATATATATGCAAAGTGTTGGATTTTGTAAAACTAGCATAGCTAAAAAACAAAAATTTTAATATACAAAACCTATTAAGGATCTAGGACATTCAGTCAAATAAAGAAAAGGGATGTGAAAAATCTTACCAATCCAAAAAAGAGAGGCAATATTGATGGAAGGCAGAGGGGTTTTACACCAATAACCCCCAACCTTAAGATTAAAGTGTAGCAGGTCATCAGATTTAGACACTACTAATATTATGAACATCTTTTGCAGATATCCACACGAACAGGCTCTCCAAAATGATTAATGTGCCAGCACTAGGGTTTTTCTCTCTCTAAAATGTTTTCTAAAAATAATGTGAATGTTCTCACACTTTTTCAAAAAATTCTATATGTACATATATATCTTAACCGTTCAAATATTTATGTAACTTTATAATTTAAAAGATACAAATAAGATAGTATCCTATTTTGTTTTAACTTTTAAAATGAAAAGGATATCAAAATATCAAAATAATCTCTCTAATGATCTTAACATATGTCTAAAAAGAGCAGTAAATATAATTTCGCTTTGAGCTTGTTCAAAGTGTACAACCTTGCAGGTTCACATAATGCTGCCTCTAAGTCATAAGTAGCCTCTAAAAAGACATGACTACCTAAATTATATGAAGGTTAAAAATATGACCTAACCTATTTTACAAATCCTTTTATCATATTATATCTCAATTGAACATAGGGCAAGGATCAGGTCAATCTTAAATAGTTCTATTATTTCTCCATCCCTAAGTATACATAAAAATATATTGATAATCTTTATCAATTCACTTCCACATGGCCATGCAATCTCTTCAATCTAACTTATCGAAGGGCTATAAGCATCAACTTTTGGGCCTCAAGATGCAAGCTCGATGATGAAAATCATTGAAACTATTCTCTAAATCTAAGGGGAATTGTAAAAGGAAGAATGATAAGGCCTTAGGAAATCTTAGAGCAAACTCTAAAAGACTAAGCCCATGAGCTGGCAAACCTTATTTTGAAGGTTTGTACAACCTACTAAGCGTGGTTGTACAACCCACTTCTTGGCTATACGGCCATGGCTTAAACTCTAAACCTATAAATGTTCTAGAACTAGTCCCCTCCTAAACCCCAAGGCTATACAACCAAGCATAAAGGTTGTACAACCTTATACATGGTTGTACAACCCACTCACAAACCCTAATTCTAGAACTTTCACCTCTTTCTCTACCATTGAAATGAACAAAATGCAACCATAACCATTCTAGGCTTTAATGTAACCTTTTTTTCCTATAAATCCCCCATCATTTAAAGGAAGGAGAAGCTTGGAATTCTTAGCGAAACTCTACCAAATTTTCTCCAAAACCACCACTTAAAATAAAAACACTAAAATCCTAACTCATTCCTACCATTCCCAAGGTAGAACAAGGCCTTGTCTATGCATTCCTTAAGCATTCCAAAGAGTTTTGGAGGATAAAAATTAAATGATGAGCCTATGAGGGCAAGATAATCATCAAAAAGCATCCAAAATATCTTACCCCTTCTTCTCTTCTTTTTTTCTTTTGTGATTTCAAAATACCTAAAAAATGAAGGTTGTACAAACTTAACGTACTCTATGGAGCCCTCTTTCTCGATTGTACAGCCTTCCTTAGTTTACAAAATGACTTACAAAATCATCTTCTTCTCATTCAAATTTTTTCTTTCCTAAACTCTTTTTTTGTGTTGTTTGAAGGTTCCATTGGTAGAATAGAAGAAGGTCAAAGGACCTAGGATCCCTATTCACTTAAGAAATAGAATTTTGAATGAATTTTAAATGGTTGTCATGGTTTATTTTGTTCTAATGCTTCTTATTCTTTTATTTTATGTTTAAAGTGATGTTTTAACTTCTATTTTGATCCTTTTTGCAATAACCAAGTCCAGGGTTTTACCATTCATAGGACCTTAGGAGTTATGTAGGGTTAGTTTACATTTTGGTTATGTTATTTGACATATGTTTTGGCCTATGGTCTTACCCCTTTTTAAGTGACATCCTAACCTTTTTGATGGGAAGAAAAACATGTTTATGTTTCTTTATGCTTCATAGTTCATACATTTATTTTTGCTTGACATTATTACATTCTTTATGCAACGTTGTGATGGTTATGATTGAGGACTTAGAAATATATTAAGTGCTCTAACTTTGGAGAAATGGTAAGGTGTTGTTTATGAATTTCACTTATTTGTCTTAGTTTTCTTATTTCCACAATTAATTACTAACTTGTGTATTTCTTTTGGGTGTAGGTGTTTTGCTTAAGCTAGACCACAAATGAAGGTCTCCATGATCATCCATGATGATTATGATATGTGAGGAATGATGATATGCATGCTTATCCTATGTCAGGTCATATACCCCCGTTCCCTTGAGATAAGTATGCACGATATGTGGGGAAAGATGATATGCATGCTTACCCTATGCCATGTCACATTTTCCTATCCCCTTGAGATGGATATGCATGATATGTGATGGATATATGGATATTGATATGGACATCACTCTCTGCCATGATGCATGATCCTCTTCCCCATAGAGTTCATGACTTCACGTATTTTGTTTAATTGCGCTAGAAGCATGTTTAGGATCACTAATTGGACTAATTAATAACTTGGATAAAATTTTAGAAGTGAATCAAAGATGGTCGAAGGCCAGATCCTAATATTTGAGCAATTTTAGGGTGTCCAAACTTTTCCCCAAGCTATACCTAATTTCCAAACCCAATCTATGATGGGGTTAAGATGAAATAGACATTTTAGTTGACTTAGCTTAGGTTCAGATTAAGCCTTCCCTGGATTCATGTCCCAACCAAAGTTAGTGGGATCTCCATGTCCTTAAGGATGATACCAATGTACTATCCCGCCTTGGTCCCCCATCAACCACTACTTTGGAAAAAGGGCTTCAATCTTGCGTAAGGCCTTAAGGATCCCTTATTGGTCTAAATTATGTGCCTTACTAAGGGTTACTACTAATGTACGATTCTTGTCCTCTTGACCCCCCGATGATCTATAAAAGGTAGGAGTCTCAAGCAAGATTTCACTCATTCGAGTGAAAACCTGATGTGCTCATAATGGATTGAGGACCCAAAATTGAGTTCACATTTAGTCTCTAGTTTACTTTAACATTTTAAAAATTATTATTAATCAAGTCCATTACATTCATTTTCTCTCCAGACTTTCCTACATGCACTAAGTTTACCTTTAGATAAATTAATAGCTTCTCCAAAGTTGAGACTTAAGCTCCATTTGGGCTTAGGTGATGGAGAGGAAGGCATGTCACTCATAAGCCTAGTACCTTTGGGTATATTGAATGAGGGGTTATGACAACCGTCCCTTAAGCTTATGAGAGCCATCAACTTTTCTATAAATAAGTGTATGTAGGAGCCAATGGTACCTTGGAATAAGACACTTTCTTGTTTACATTCCTCCTATAAAGGAAAGGTTAAGGTTCTTTAAGGAACATGATTCGGCATCCCTCAATATAAATGCAATGTTATCCTATTTCATTTTACATAAATATCCTCTTAGGAAAATGTTTATGTACCTCTCACCTTGCCTTGTAAAGAATTCTCTACGTAATTGATTATGTATATCCCCATCTCTTTGATAAAGGGATTTTCAATTTCCTTATACCTTTTTTTCCTTCAAGTAATGTAAAGGTGTATATGTGTTTTCTTGAGATTTTGATCCTTCTTTGGTCCGAGGTGACCATGCAGATTCTCTACCCCTTGTTGGTGGAAAAAAGAGACCCCACCTAAGAAATAGCCTCTAAACCCTTGTATAAGAGGAATAAGGTTGGAAAGATCATTTGCTAATGGTGTATGCATACATGCATTGTTTACTTATACTTGCATCATACTAAAACCCCTATCTTACAACCATCATAGCTCCATCCAAACCGTCATAGAAGAGAAGGGCCAACCGACTTGCTAAGAAAAGTATGACGCCAAACTCGATCTAAAGAATTGATCCACTCATGAAATCGACCATTCCATCAAAGATTTTGGATAAGATGATGGTCGACTTTAGTCACAAGATGGAAAAGAAGATTATCAAGGAGGTGAACAAGCATATTAATGAGATTTTAAAACAAAAAAGAAGATGCCTTTACTAACAAGAATGATAAGGGGAAGGCACCTATGGAAGTACCCTAACTTATGGTGATTGATGATAACTTATTTGGGATAAAAGAGTATCATGAAAGCAAGCTTGCCAAGGATGTAGGAAGCACCACTGCTATTTTGGATAAACCCTTAGAGAGTGAGAAGAAGAACATTCGATTTGATGACTTTGCCAAGTAGTTAGAGAAGATTCAAATGGTCTCAGGTGCTAAAAGTTTCAATAGGGGAACAAATATTGAGGAATTGCTTACTCATAAGCCCGAGAAGTTTTTAGCCAATGTTTGCATGCTTGAGCTCCCAAAGTTCACAAGAACTCAAAATACAAAGAACTACACATTCATTTATGCTAGTTATAAAGGCTTCTAGGGTGCCGACAAACACTATGCTAGAGCTTTTTGAGTTGTCATTAGAAGAATCTGCTAAGACTTCGTATTTCAATTAATCAAACACTATTAGAGAGGATTGGAAAGAGTTTATGGAAGCTTTTGAGAAACGTTATGCCTACAATTTAGACTTAGAGGTCACTTTATAAGATTTGGAGTCTTTAAAGCAAAAAAATAGTGAAGGCTTGGAAAAAAAATGGTCTTTGAAGGCACTACTGAACCAATCAAGAGAGAATAGGTTTGAATGATTATTAGAGAGGCGTTACTCGATATTAGACCAGAATTAAGGGCATGTTGGTAAGGAATTTTAAAAAACTTAGGGAGGTTGGTTTACAAGCTGAGGAGTTAAAGTTTGAGTAAAAGAAGTACTACAAAAGTAAAAGAAGTGCCTTGTTATAGCCTCAAGCTGAAGGGGGGCAAGATGGCCAACGTAAACGAAATTAAGGTTTTGAGATAGTTTATGAATTTAGGGATGCCTCTCTCCAAGGCATTTAATGAATCACTAAAGAATAGGGTGATGAAGCCTCTAGTACTGAGGTCACCTCCTAATCCATTGCCTTAAGGGCGTCACGCCAATGCTTATTATGTTTTTCATTAAGGAACAAGGTATAGTACAATGATTTTACAAGCTAAGACATGAGATTCAAAACCTCATTGACAATAAGACAACAAGATTATTATACTTCCAAACTCAAAAAGACCAAGCATAAGAGGAAACCTTTTCCTAAAATATTGTAATATCTCACCTTCTAATCAAGGGGAATTTATGATAGACTCCACTATACCTGAAGAGGATGTTATGGCTACCTTTGAAGAAGTATAAAAGAATCTTACTATTGCGACTCACACTATTAACCTATGGGAGAGTTGAGATGAGGAAATAGAGGAAGTGAGAAGGAAAAGGATGGTTAAGCTATTGGAGGAGGGTGATAAAGAGAAGGAGGAGGAATAGGTGAACCATATAACTCAAAGTGGGAAATACTACCATAATATGGAGGCCCCTCATGAACCAAAAGTTAAGAGAAAGATGGATGAACTTATTATGAAAGAAAATAAGGATGATAACCCAATAGTGAAGCAGTTAAAGAATATGTCTGCTTAAATCAACATGTGGGAATTGCTTATTACTTCTCAAGAGCATAAGCAAGTTATGGTTGAAGCTTTGTCTTGCTTGATCATTTCTAGTGAACCCACTTTGAAAGATGTTGTTACTTTGGTCACCCATAAAAGGAAAGATCACTTTTTAGATGAAGACTTACCACCAAAAGGAAGGAACACAATTTGGCTTTGTTCATAAGGATAGAGATCAAAGGGAAACATACTCTATGTGTAATGATTGATGATGGATCCGAAATTAACTTCAACCCTTTCAAGTTGCTACACAAGTTTGAATTATTAGAGAAAGACTTAGTGGCATTAGATAACATCATCTAGGCTATGATGATAGTAAGAGGCCAGCCTTAAGTGTATTCAAGACCATGGTGAATTTTGGAATCATAAAAATAATGGTGGAATTTACGGTATTAGATATTCCTATTAATTTTTCACTACTGTTGGGGAGAACATGGTATCATCCATTGGAAAGAGTGTCATCAAGAATATAATCAGAAGGTTAAAATTCCTTACAATGGGGAGATAGTGATAATCTACACAAAAGTCAAAGAAATTATGTTGGCACTGAATGTGACTATTCTATGCCTTAAAGGGTTTTAGGTTGTAAAGACCATAGATAAATGGATTGATCCAAAGGTGATGGAAATTATGAAGAACATAAACTCTCTGCTAGGCTAAGGGTTGGGGAAGAATTCCACTGGTGTGTCAGAATTTCCTAAAATTCCTACCTAAACTATTTGTAAAGGGCTTGGTACCATAGTAAAGGATCAAAGTTGAAAGTGAGGGATCTACATGGGCCATTGTCTAATTTTTTCGTAAAGGAAGAAGACATGGTTAGGAAAGTTGAAAAGGAAGCTACGAAAAAGGGTTAGGAGCTAACAAGTGGCAATGTAATGGATGAGCTTGAAAAGGCTTTTTTTTTTATAGGTCTTAGATAGATGGGTTATCAAAATTATTAAGACTCTTTAGAAAAGAGGGACAAAGAAAAAATAAGAAGAAGAAAGGCAAAAGGTAGCCAAGACTCAAGTTAGTTTGTAGTTTTATATGGCCCTCAGACCACATGGCCATGGGATGATAGGAAGAAGCTCCCCGAGTAAGAGAAAGAGCGACACCTACAGGAATAACACTTATGGGCTATTGGTAAGGATTATACAAAGAGGAATGTTGGAATAATGAGCAAAGATGTACCTCTTATGGATTTAGAATGGAATGCACTAGACCGTGCAAGTTTACTAAAGGCATATACACTGGTTTGAGTTTAACTGATATTGGTGGAATGTACATCCCTATTTAGTGAGATGTACATCCTAGTTTGGTGGGATGTATATCCCACTAAATGGGGTTAGAAGCCTTAAACATAGTTCTAGGCCTGGTCTTGGGTGTGGTCTTAGACTTGGTCTTAGGGCTTTTCCAAGGTGTCATAAGGCCTCATTCTTCTTCCTTTGGCAATTGGTCCTTGCATTTTAAGGAATATATTCGGTGATTTTCATAATTGGGTTTTGTATCCTAAGGCCCAAAGTTTGATGTTTACATCTGTACCCCCTTTTAGGTTGAACATGTCTGAGGGTAGACACTGAGGAAAAAGTCGAGTGTCTAAACCCTCTTGCCAATGGAAAACTCGCTCACTTAAACACCACTCATAAAAGGAAGGTCCTACCATTAGACATCGCCCACAAAAGAGGCCTTCTGCCTTTACCACTTCCTATGGCTATGCCTTTGCAGGTCCCTTCCAGTCAAGATGCAGCTACAATAAAAGCGAATGATCACTGTAAGTATAAAACTAGTGAATATTAGATAAATGATTAGAACTAACACAAATTTCCTTTTATAGGATGTTAATAACTGATTGAGGGTGAGAGTGTTTAGAAGAGCAATCCTGCTACCTACAAAGGACTTTGCATGAGGCATAACACTGCACTTAAAGAAGCAAGGGTAGCAACCTCTATGTCAGTCATAAGGTTGTTCCCTGCTAGCAAGCCTAGTTTAAGAACCCAAGCCTATCAATGAACACAATATTAGCCCAAAAATGGCCAAAAGAAATAAAAACACAAAGAATGGTTAAAAAGTACTCACAACAATCACCCGTCAAATATCACACATGTACGATTTACCCTGGTAGCACTGGTTTAAATACTAGAACAAGTAGGCCAGTGTCACGAATCCCCAGTCAAAGTGGTGAAGGACCCTTTAGTCCTCTAACACTAGCATGAGGTAAATCTCAGTTGTATCAAAAGCATTAGAGAATATGATCCCTGACAGAGCATATAATAAAAAGTAACAAACGTGTTGATCTACCACCTCTCCCAGGCTATCCTCAGTAACCTAGGAAGCACCAGTCTGTATGTTGGATTTCACAAAGGTTCAACCCTCCTTAATTGAGGGAACGCAGCCAATGAGCAGGGAAATGTAATCCCTTTAGAGCGTCAGCTTATACACGTCAGAGTCGATGGGAAAAAGGATACCCATGAAATGAATCCCAGACATCTATGTGAAGTTCCTCGAGGTGATGTAAGCTCCCCAATTAGTAAAAAGTGAAAGATATGAGTCGTGTCCATCTACCACTCAACTAAAGCTTGGACAATTAAAAAATTGATCCTTAGGCCCATTTCTAGGAAGGTCCAAAGAAAAGGTATGAGCCCAGTTCCCTCTAAGCGAGCTACAACTCGCAAGTTTAACTCTCAAAACCACTAGTTGGACCCATCGCCCCTCCTCCCTTTTTTGATAGAGACATCACCATAAAGGGGAAATGAAAGAAAAAAGGAAGCAACAAACACTCATAGTCTAAAAAAAAGAGAAAATCGCAAGCACACAAATCAAGGCAATAAATCAGGTTGACAAATAGGAAATGAAAACCATGTCAAAAATAAAAGAAATGTGTCTTAAAGCTATCCCTATATACTTTAAAAATTAACCTAGTGTTTGCATGCAAAAAGAGATTCCAAGGTAATGCCTAGATCTATAATGTTGGGAAAAAAGTCAATAAAAAATTTAAAAATAATAAAAAGGTGAGGGAAAGAGTGCCTACCACTTTTGAAACAGCTCTGAATGGTACAGGTTGTAAATCATCGGTGTGTCACTTTGTCGAGGGAAGCCTATAGGATCATCTTCGTTGTCATGCCTACTAAGGGGCTCACCTTCGCAAAGCCCTACTAAGAACGACATTGCTCTAAGGCATTACATGTAGCAATATCCTTATCAAAAAACTCCTCTTGAATGTCAAACATCTTATCATCGATGAAACCAACCATGGTGTAGTCCTCTAAAAACGTAAGGAACCTAAAAGCTAAGTCCATAGAGTTTAAGTGAGAGAAAAAAAGAATGAGAAAGCAATAGGGTGAATGGGGTCAGGGTTGCTAAGGAGGCTTATATAGAGAGATGGTCTATATAGCCCAACAAAGTTTGTATAGACCATCCTCCATATTATGGAGTTAGGCCCCGTCAAGCGGTCTATACATATAACCTATTATCTGTACAACCTACTAAAAGCTGGCAAACCTATAAGGAGAATTGGGCCTCTTAAGCCTAATTACCAAATCACCCCTGACCCTTTCCAAAGCCTAAATTATCCATCAAATCACCAAAATATCTTTAATCCTATCAAGGCTTGAAAAAGGTAATCCTCCTTAAATTATCAATTAAATTACTAAAATGCCTTTGACACCCCTCAAGACCACCAAAAAACCTCAAAAGGAAAATTTACATCCCACAGCCATATGTACATCTTAGAGGATGGGTGAACAACATTTGGGCCCAAGCATACTCTTTTCAACAATGTTGAATCCAAAGTTGTCAAAAACGCGATTCAAAACGTACGATTTTACGATCTAAAATCACATGAACGAGTTCAAACGTACATAAAATCGAATTTGGTGTAAAATCGGTATAAAATCGCGATTTTAGTTGTAAAATCGGTGAAATCGCGATTTTACATCCAATTTTAACGATTCTAGAGGTCCAAAACGACGCCGTTTCATTCAAAATCAAAGTGTTGCCTTTTGTGTCAAAGTGACATCGTTTTGCAATGAAGTGAGGCCGTTTTGATTAGAGTATTGTAGAAAAGGGAAGGCAAGGCAGCGAGCAACAAACTTTTCTTAGGGATTTGGCAAACTGTTCGAGCGGCACTGTGAATCAAATTGGGGAAGAGACTTAGGGATTTCGAGCAGCAAACTTTTCTTACAGAAACTCATCCAATTGGTGGTTACAGGTACGTATTTTGGTTTCTACGATTGGGTATTTTGATTTTCTTGTTTGTGGTTTCT
>CATIWR010100099.1:0-36898 GCA_949677035.1 Omphalea diandra | reverse complement strand
CTCTAACAGCAAAATCAACATAATCAGTTCTTATTCTCTTGGATTACAACTTCCATCCAAGAGCTCTACCTCAATTACTCCATAATTCTGACTAACCATGCATGATTAACATGTCATGAGAGGTTAATTCTAGTTGAGAAGAAGATAAATTTACTTACCTACTGTCCCAGAATTAGAAAACCTTAGGCAGCTCACTCTTCTCCCTCTCTTCTTCTTTTTCTTCTTCTTCTTCTTCTCTCTCTTTGTTTCTGGTATAACCCACGGTTTACCACTCAATTCTAACCTAATTAGCATATATAAACTTATTATCATAATATAAAAACATGGTGTTTCATTTCCATTGGTTGGAAGGTCACTTTTCCTCTTTTAGTCCATCTTCTTCACTCCTTAAGCACTTCCATCCATCTACTAACTCCAAGGTGCTCCTTATACTTTTAATTAAGCTCTAAAACACCATTATTTATGATATTATAACATGCACACAACATGAAATAATTTGTCATATAACTATGCAAACACTGCATATATGTTCAAGCATCCCAAATGCAACGGTGCAATTGTTATTATCGTGTTTTTACAATTCACATGTCTAAATGATTATTTATCATGTGCATATGTTCATGTGGGATTTCATATCATTTGATACAGTGCATATGCTCATATGTGATTTCATATCATTTGTGCAATGAATATATTCATGTGATAATGTCAATGAATAGGAATAGGGATGTTACATAAATAGTCTCGAGTTTATAAGAAATCGAACCAAATTGCACCATACCAAAAATTCGAAGGATAATACAAGTTCTTCTTTTAAAATTCTCAAAATTTTGGTCCACTTATAGAGATTTATAAATCCTCAAATTAGATGAAATCTTACTCACTCCTATAGACAATAAAACGAAATGGAAGTACATAATTCATTTGCAAACTATGCAATTTCTTCACACTTATAGCAAAGTGCTAGAAATGACAATAACCTGTTGTTTTTTTGTCGTTTCAAGCTACAACCTAATGCAATTTATATTGTTTTGAACAAACTTTAAACCAACAGAACCACCTATCCTAACTCAAAACAATATGTTCTTTTATTTTCATACTTTCTTCAAAATTAGTTGAAACAGACAAGTATCATTGGTGTGACCCAGTTTTTAACATTTATCATAAAACTCATGAAGTCATTCATACACAATATCTTGAGAAAATCTCTTATCCAATTCATCCCCTTAAAATCACATGTTAAAGCAATGTATTCATCGTAAAGCAAAATATTGTATACAGAAGAAGGCAATATGTTACCTAATTCAAAAAACAACAACTAAGAACTACAAAATTTGAATTTGAAGATTGAGCAATAGTAGGTGATTTAGGGTTCTTCGATTAAGAGATTTCAAAACTCCAATCACCAATAAAATGAGAGAGTTTCTTCATTTGGGGATCAACATCTAGTCACTAGTAGTTCTTGGATTTTAGAATGTCAACATAACAAGAAGAATTGAAAGGGATTTGGAGATTTTGGAATTAGGGATTCGATTTGCAGAATGAGAGGCATCATAAAGTATATTACAAAAATAGTAACCAGAAGTGTTATGGTTGCTTTCTTTTGTAAAAAAAAAATTGCAATTTAGACTATAGATTTCATTTATAAGGAATAAAAAGGCTATCGTTTTATTTAAAAAGATAGTGATCACAAGACTTGTGATTGCTATCTAACTTATATTTTAATGCATCAATAGCAACGATCATAACTATTGTGGTCACTACATACCTCATTTTTCAATAGCAATAGTCTATATAGAGGTCATTAAATATGGTCTCTAAGTGATATATATATATATATATATATATATATATAGGAGGCGCCAAATATTGTGACCACACTTGTATGGTTGCAAGTAACTAAATTATCCATTATTTTTTACCACAAAAATTAGTGACCACCAATTGTGGTCATTATACTTATGGTTGTCTTTTAGTCGTTGTTTGATAACTAAGGGGTACTTAATTTTAATTTAGCTTTTTTGGTCTCCTAGTAATAATAGAGTGGTGGTTAAGTGGCTAATAAATAGTATATAATTACTTTTATATGGTAGCTAAATCAACATTTTTTTAATGTCATGTATATGAGAATGGAGAAAAAGTGAAACTAAAGATATTTTATAAAAAGTATATATTTTTAATTTATTTTATAACCTTTTACAAATGAGTTTATATGATTAACATTTTAAATTTTATAGAATATTTGATTCTTTTTTATGTTTTTTAATTTTCCTTCTTTCTATCTTTCTTTCTTGTGGGAGAGGTGAGATCTTTATGTTACATAGTGCTAATAATTTTCTTTTTTACTCTAACAGGTTTAAAATATTATGGGGAAGAGTTTAAAGTTCTAAAGATATCTGAGAAAAAAAATCATTAAATGTAGTATCCAAGTTATTAATATAATGTAGGGCTAATTATTCTAAATTCCTGACATTTGTTATATTTAATTAAGTCATTTGTCACTTTTCAATATGATATTAAGTTATTTTTTACATTTGTCTCAATACACTAAAAAGTTTTTTGATGTTAAAAAGGTCATTTTTCATTAGTCAAAGAGAATCTGATAAAAAAATGAGTTTTGTATTTTATTAGGTTAATTACTCTAAACCTCCTAGTATTTGTCATATTTAACTAAATCATCTCTTATTTTTTAAAATATGACACTAAGTCATCCCTCATGTTTGTCTGTTATACTAAAAGGTCCTTACGACATTCGTATAAATTTAACAAAATGACTTTTTAGTGTAATGAAACAATATTTTGAGGGGTGATTTAATGTAATATTGAAAAGTGAGAGATGACTTAATTAAATATGACAAATGTTAAGGGTTTAGAATTATTCACCCTATAATAGATTATATTAGTTATAGACAATTGAAATAAACTAAATATTTTTATTAATATTATTTTCTTAATTATTGGATTATCACTATGTAATGAAAGTATAGTCAATAAAAATATCAGTGATAATTACAAAAGCATCACTATATATGTTAGTGACAACCAATGATGCACAAAATTTTTTTGGAAGAAAGCGTTTATGTGTTTTGGAAACGTTTTCTTTCAGGAAATTCACCAAAACTCTCCTAAACGTTTCAGACATGTTTCTGTACTTCTTAAAAATTAAGAAATACATTTTTCTTTTTAAACACGTTTATTTTTTACTATTAATTTTAATTATGAAACTTATGAACAATTAATATTTATTTTTTAATATTTAATTTCATTTATTTGTTTTATAGTTAATATTGATTTAAATAATTATTTTGAATATTATTTTTATGTGATCTCATACTTAGTTATTTCGATATTTATTATATGTAAGGAAAAATATTTATAAATATATCCTTATTTTTTTATATTTATACATTTTCCCCACATTTTGTTTCTTATATCTTTACAAACACTATTTCTCCATGTTCGTTTTTGCGTTTTCCGTTTTTGCGTTTTCCATTTCTATGCTACCTAGGTGAGAATAAAAAATGTAATTAATATGATTATGCATTCAACATATATAATTTGTATGGCACAATTTTATTTTGTGATAATAAATTAAAATTGTATTCATAATTTACTTTTTTTGGAGATGACAATTTTAATTATATATTTTGAAGGATTAAGGATACCTAATTGGATTTAAATGTAGAAAGTCCCGCTATGGCCATTAGGATTGATGTTCAGCCCTTTTCTGAGAACATTCGGTCCTGTTGATCTTGATTTTAAGTATGTTCAGTTCTTATACCACTGGGTGTGCTTGGCCCTGCTCAGCTTTATACCTTCGGCTCTACCTGGTTTTATTTACTTAGTTTGACACTTCTTCCTCCGTTGTTGGTTTGACAGACTTTCAGCTTGAACTCTCAGAGTTTTGTAATAGTTTGATTAATTGCAAGTAATATATTCATCAATACTTATAAACTGCTTGGCTTTGAAATGCAAAAACTGAGCACTACTAAGTCAGAACAGCCATTTTCCTAAATTTTGGCACGACTTTGAACTCTTCTTAATGCCCTAACCCGGGTCACCCTTCCCCTGCTTCTTTTCCTTGCTGCATGAACAGAAATACAATTTCCAGAATAAGATGTGGTTTGAACAGTTACCAATATTTTGCTTCCCTCCTTTCCATGCTTATAGAATACCCTCCGTGATAGTTGGTGATCAACACAAAGACAGCCAAAATAGTGAAGAGGTTGAGCAGAACAAGATGATGAAGACACAATCCCTTTCATGCTAGTTGGCTGGACAAGCTCAATGAACTTCTGTGTCTCCGCAAAGCACGAGTGATCAGAGTATGGAACCGAAAATACGTATTGATGAAATCTTTCCACATTTTGAACACTCCAATTAAGCTTATCGGTTGATGCTCCATCATTTGCACTCCATTTGCCTTTGTTGTAACAAGAAGTTAAAAGAGAACCACAAAGATTCCCATCTCCTTTAACAGGTTCTCCAAGCCATGGAAGACCAGATGGCATTATTCCAATTGGTGGGCGCATGGTATTTAAGCCCTCCAGAGTTTCAATGCCGAAACTGTAACGAGGAACAGCTCGCGCTCTAGTGAGATTAGTTTTAGTTGTGAATGTTTCATGGAACCCAAGAAGATGCATGATCTGCAAACGTTCTGGCCACACCCAAATCTAAAATGAAGAAAATATGAAAACTAAACCAGAAATATGTCAGAAAAAAATGCATTTAATTAGTTAACTTGAAAGAACACCAATTTGCATGTAGAGGGAAGAAAAAAAAGAGTGCTTAAAATCATTTCGCAAATATTAAGACTAGGCTTATGGGATATGCATATTAGGTTTGACTCTTTAGATAAGACCATTTTAATAGCAGAAATAATATCATTCCATTGACATTGACAGTGATCCTTCACACCTTTATTTTAAGCATTCGTGAAATGTGGAGCAAAAGATCTTTCCCCAAAGAATCAATCCCAATGATGACATCATGATCTGGATATGAGGCAATAATACCGACAACCTGCCAGCAAGGAAATAAACCAATGACAAGAAATACCATTATTGAGTTCTTTCTCTGTTACAGCAATTAACTCAGCTTTCATATAATCCATAATCAATTTCTTCATTTCTTTGTGACATAATGTATCAGTTTTAATATGTCCCTCTAATAGGAGATATTGCAAATTAAAATCCGGGTCAGACAAAGAGCCAAACAACAAATCTCGACACTTTCTTCTTCAACTCCTTTTCTCTCCCTTCCCTCTCCCTTCCCTTTTCTCTTTCAATTCTCACTCTTTACACTGGTCACGCGTCTGGAGCTTTCCTGTTTAAAAAGGAACCTTAATATTTATTCTATTCTCCCGTAGTTTAACTCAATTCCCATTCCACCTCGCCCGTCTCCTCATTCTAAAAGATTAATTTATTTTTGTGTTCAGACCCTTTTTTGCTGCCTAATCCATTTTTTTCCCCTGATGCTTTAACTTCTACTCCAGAATAAAACTTTCACAATCAACTGCTCAAACGCAAAACATAAACAAGGCATACAAAATAAGGACCATTGTTGTTCTACTTGAAAGCAACAAAATGCATAATATACAGTGATTCTATACGACATGAAGAAAAGTAGCATTATTGAGAAAGGTATAGTTAGACCTGCTGAGCAACCACTTTTAAAAAGGCATTTTTCTCGAAGTATGTGTTATCCAAGTATAGAATATCAACTTCGTTATCCTCTAGAGCACCGAGGAGCATTTTTCTCCCTATCTTCGCTCTCTTACTTGTCGCTGCCCAGCGAAAATCACCACTGTACAAAATCCAACCAAAATCTCCCCGAAATAAGAACATAACTGCACCTGTTGATTACGAAAACCAATTCATTGAGGCTTGAAACCAAACAATATACGAGTTATAAAAAAAATTACCAGGACAGTGATGAGCATCGATAGCCATGACTTGTAGGGCAATGTGAGATCCAGAGGAAGGGGACACGACAGAAACGGAACGCCAGACGGCGATATCGAGGACACGAAGGAGAGGTTGAAATTTGGGAATTTGGAAGGAAATCTTGAAATTTTTATGTAGACTAATATTGATTATAAGTTTATTTTAATTATTTATAAAATATATCGAATAATATAGTTTATTGGTTAGTGAAAAATTCAATTAAAATAGTGATCAATTGAATTATTATCTTATGATACCTTTAGTGAGCTGATATGAAAGATGGTTAATGTAAGTCTATTTTTAACATAAATCTGTGATTGGTAAACCTATTAAAAATTATTATAAATAGGTTAGATACTATCTCCTGTCTACATATACGATAACCCTAATTGTTACACTCATTGTAGTCGTCTCGTGAGAAGGTCAAGAAGAGGAAGACCTAACTCTCTTTTCAACCCTTCTGACATATTATCCAAGTGTTCGATTTTCAGTGATTGCAATTATGGCGCAGAATAATTTTGGATTCAACACGCAAATAGGTATGCAATCTGTTTTCGCTTAATTGTTAAAATTAGTGTTCTAAATTTATGTATTAGATACTGAATAAAAATTATTACATGTGGTATCAGAGCATTGAGATTGTGTATAATTTAGAACCCTAAATATTTTGTATTGATAATAAAAAAAATTGGTCAGAGTTAGGGCATCCCACCACAGTCAATTGCCTTTTGATATATTTAACCTACCTCTATTGTCACAAACTCTTCTATTAGTTCAGACAGTTGGTGAGGTGAGCAAGGTATATGAGGTGGCGGGTTCGAACCTGCGTTGGCCAAACCCTTTTCTTTTTCTTTCTTCTTTACTGTGATGGTCATTTTTTTTTCCTTCTTTTGCAATCCCGTTCACAACAACGCAACCCACAAATAAATTTCTTGGTTCCAAAACCTGACTCTCGTGCAACCAGCGGCCCTGCTCCAATCATCAGTTTCGGACCTCGAGTATTGTTTCGATTTAGTTTGCAAACAACATTTGTAGGGTTGATTAAACGTTTCTTTGTTTGTGTTATAATGTTTGTTTTGTGTTTGGTTGTTGAATTGTTATGGTCAAACGAAATCGGGTTTGATAATCGCCCATGTTAATGTTTGTAATCGCCCATCAAGGAATAGGTTCGATTGTTGTTTTGCGTTTGCGGATCTTTGAACACCAAAAGATTGTATGATTTGGTTGTTGATTGTTGTGCAATCCGATGAAGATCGGCGTGTTGTTGGTTGTTGCGCAATCCAAACAAAGATCGGCAATGGTTCCCTTTCGATTCATGATCAGTTTTCTGTAATTCTGCGAAACAAATAAAAAAAACACAAAAGGGAGGAAAGGGGAGGGTGTCGTGGGTCTCGAACCCACAACCCCAAGGTTCATATGCTTGAGCTTTGCCAATTGAGATGGGTGATTTACTTGCTAATTTCTTATGCAGGCGAGTATTTAGACAAGCAAAGCTTATATTCAAGTGCTTCATAATATGTTTTAATTTTAGTTCAATAATTATATATATATATATATATATATATATATATATATATATATATATTTAAGTGATTTATATATAATTAATTGTCAGTTTATTATTTAGTGATATTAATTTTATGATAAAATTAAATAAATAAATGATAAAAATTTGTTTTGCACATATATGAGATAATGATCATGTGTTTTAAAATTAAGGTATATTATGTTTGGTACCTTGTATATTTTTGAAATGTATATTTGTGTTTAATATGTATTTTAATTAGGCTTTTACAAATCTCTAATTAAAAATGATTTTATGGGTTGATATGGGTGTTACTACCAAAGTGGGACATACATTGAAATTCATAGAGTTATTTTTAATTTTTGCGAAGAGATAATTCTGAATTAATGTACATAATAACCTGACCAAGAGGATTATTAGATGCATTGATTTTGGGAGTGCTTGTTGAATGAAGTTATTTGTGCTTAGAGGTGCATTAGTTTAGAAAGTATGTCTGCTCAAAGGGGATAGATTTCTCGAAATTTGTGTGATCTCAATTGTGTGCTTCATAACTAGAAATTTTATTTTATGTGCATGTTCTGCCCAAAGGGGAATATGTAGTGATGCCATAATTTTCTAGATTGTGTAAATCATAAATTTGATTTTTGTACATAGCTCAATTCTAATACATGCTTTTGTTTTGCACAAATAGTCTTCTTTAGTCTCAACAACAGTACTGCGACTGTTGAACTCTTTACTAGCACCAACTTTAAGAGGTGGAAAGACGACATTTTATTTGTCTTGGGAATGGTTGAGATTGATTATGCTCTTTATGAAGATGAGTATGTTAAACCCACTCGTGAGAGTAATATTGAAGAAAAAGAATTATATGCCAAGTGCGAGAGATCGAATTGTCTCAATCTTATGGCCATGAGGAAAACTATTCTCAAATACCTTAGGAGTAGTTTGCCCACTAATGTTACTGCCAAAGCTTTTCTTGCTGTTGTAGAAGATAGATACTTTATATCTGATAAGGCTGAGACTAAGATTCTAATGAGTCAGTTAATCAGTATGAGATATAACCACAGTGAGAATGTGAAAGATTATATTCTAAATATGATTCACCTTCAAACCAAACTTAAGGGTCTTAAGCTTGAGATTTCTAATGAATTTATAGTTCACCAAGCTTGAAACACTTTGCCTCTTGAATTCAGTCAAATTAAGACTGCTTATAACACCCAAAACACTACATGGACAATTAATGACCTTATAACCAAATGTGATGCTAAGGAAAAGAAAATCATAAAAGAAAATGACGAGGTTGTCATGCTATTGACACAACCTAGGGTTGATCCTAAAAAGGATAAAGGTAAGTTTAAATCTAATTATTATGCTCCTAAAAGGAATCAGAATTTTAAATGGCATGGTAGGAGTCAGACCAATAGAGGGGGAGACTTTGGAGTTGTCCACAAAAGTAAGGTGAAGTGTTTCTTTTGTCATAAAAGAAAAGATTGTCATCAATTCACAGCTTGGCTAAAGAAGAAAGAAGAAGAAGGTATTCCTTTGACTTATGTTTGCTTTGAATCTTATATGGTTGATGTACCACCAAATTTTTGATGGCTTGATAGTGGTACAACTGTTCATGTTGCTATTACCTTACAGGGGTTCATAAGCAAATGAGAGTCAAGTGAAAGGGAGTAGAGTTGGAAACAATTTGGAGACAGATGTTGATCAAGTAGGAGTAGTTAGGATAATCTTAGAATCTGGATTTTGTCTAGTTCTGGAGAACACCTTTTATGTTCCATCTTTTAGGATAAATTTAGTTTTTGTTTCTGTTTTGGATAAAATTGGATATCGTTTTGCTATTGGTAATGGAAGAGCCAATATGTTTTAGATTCCAAATTGATCGGTGAATGTGTTTTGTTTGATAATTTATATAGATTACGTTTGGATGATGCAAGAGATTACGAACCTTCTTATGAAGCCAATGTTATGGACGATCCTTAATTAAAGAAAAATCCTTTTCATTGTGGCACAAACGTTAAGGTCACATATCCAAAGAAAAAATTGGAAGATGAGCAAAAGATGACAGTGTTCCTTCTCTTGATTTTGAAGATCTAGATGTTTATGTGGATTGTATTAGTGATAAATTGACTAAGAATAAAAAGAAAGGTGCTAATAGAAGTTCATATCTTCTAGAAATTATTCATACTGATATCAGTGGACCTTATTCACCTATTATTTATGGAAATAAATATTTCATTACCTTTATTGATAATTTTTCTCGTGATGGCTATTTATATTTGATAAAGGAGAAATTTGATGCCATTGAGATGTTTAAAATTTTCAAAATTGAGGTTGAGAAACAATTAAGAAAGATCATTAAAATTATGAGGTCTAATCGAGAAGGTGAATATTATGGCAAATATAATGAGACTGGTCAACATATGGGAGAGTTTGCCAAATATTTGCAAGAATGTGGAATAGTTGCTCAATATACCATACTTGATAGTCCTGAAAAAAATGGTGTCGTTGAAAGACACAATCGTACTTTGAAAGATATGATGAGGAAAATGATAAAGAGGTCTAACTTATCTGAATTCTTATGGGGTGAGGCTATTAAAATTGCCTTTTATATTTTGAACTGTGTCCTTAGCAAATAGGTACCTAAAACACCTTTTGAGTTATCGACTGGTAGACGACCTAGTTTGAGCCATTTTCATGTTTGGGGTTGTCTTGTTGAAGTTATAATATATAATCCAAATGAGAAAAAGACTGACCCAAAAACTACCCATTGTTACTTTATTGGGTACCCAGCCCACTCTAAAGGATACAAGTTATATTGTCTTATACGTGGCACAAGGATTGTAGAGTCTATGACTGTAAAATTTTTTGAGATGCATGTTGCTGATCTGGACATTTCTCAACCGCCTATTCATAGTGTACAAATTTAAATTGTAACCATTCCTTTACCTTTATCATATGAAAGGATTATAAGGGTTCCGGTTCATGTAGGTGGTGGTGGTGAAGGTGCAATTGATCTTCCTCCTCCTGTTGACAATCCTCTAGAGCCTGTTGTAGTTGAACCATTACCTGTTAGAAGGTCTATTAGGGCAAGAAGGTCAGCAATTCCAGATGATTATGAGGTTTATCTTGGTGAAGCTGATTATAATATAGGCATGTTATTGATCTTGTATCTTATGATGAGCCTATTAATAGTTTTTGTTTTGATTTTTAGATTGATGCTATGAAAGATGAGATGACATCAATGAGTCATAACTGAGTTTGGGAACTAGTCAAACTTCATTCTAATAATAAACCCATAGGTTGTAAATGGGTATTTAAGACCAAGAAGGATTCTAAAGTAAAAGTTGAGAAATTTAAAGCCATATTGGTTGCTAAGGGGTTTACACAATGTGAAGGTGTTGATTATAATGAGACTCTTTCCCTTGTTTCCTCTAAAGATTCCTTTAGAATAATTATGGCATTGGTTGCTCATTTTGATTTAGAATTGCATCAAATAGATGTTAAGACGACATTCTTAAATGGTGATTTGGGTGAGGAAGTTTTTATGGTGCAGCTGAAGGGTTTTAAAGAAAGTGGTAAAGAACACTTAGTTTGTAAGCTGAATAAATCTATTTATGATCTTAAGCAAACTTCTCGTCAATGGTATCTCAAATTTAATGAGATAATTCATTTGGTTTCATAGAGAATAAGATAGATCAATGCATTTACCATAAGATCAGTAGGAGTAAATTTATATTTTTTGTTCTTTATGTTGATGATATTTTGTTGGCTAGTAATGACATGAGGATGATTTGTGAAACTAAATAGTTACTCTCTAAGACTTTTGATATGAAAGATCTTGGAGAGGCATCTTTTATCTTAGGTATTGAGATTCATCGTGATCGATCTCGTCATTTATTAGGTCTTTCTCAAAGGGCCTATATTGATCGTGTGTGCTTAGTAGATTCAATATGCAATCTTGCAAAGGTGATGATACTCCTATGGTGAAAGGAGATAAATTTAGTAAGGAGCAGTGCCCTAAAAGTGATATAGAGAAACAAACCATGAATAATATTCTTTATGCAAGTGCAATTGGCAACTTGATGTACGCCCAGGTGTGTGCAATACCAGATATTATATACGTTATTGGTGTTCTTAGTCGATATCTTTCTAATCATGAGTGAGATCATTGGGTAGCTGCTAAGAAGGTAATGAGATACTTGCAAAAAAGGATTATATGTTAGTTTATAGGCATGTGAATGATCTTAAAGTAGTGAGGTATTCAGACTCTGATTTTGTAGGCTGTCAAGATGATATAAAGTCCACTTCGGGTTATATTTTTATGCTTGCTGGTGGTGCTATTTTGTGGAAGAGTGTTAAACAAACGCTTACAGCTTCTACTATGCAAACTGAGTTTGTTGCATATTATGGTGCTAGTACACAAACTATATGGTTAAAGAATTTTATTTCTAGTTTGCTTGTGGTTGATTCTATTACTAGACCACTTCGAATATATTATGATAATAATGTTGTTGTGTTATTCTCTAAGAACAATGAAAGTTTGAGTGGTTTTAAGCATATGAAGATTAAATATCTTACAGTAAGATAATTAGTAAAAAAAGGAGACATTGAGATTTAGTACGTTAGTACTGATTTGATGTTAGCTGATTCTCTAATCAAATGACTCAGACCCATAATTTTCAAGAAATATGATTGTAAAATATGGGTGTTGTGGAATCTTTTGATGTGTTTGGTTAGTAGGAGTTTTGTGCTTGTAATTGAACATCTAAGTTAAATAATTTTACTACATTATTTATTCATATTTATTTATATGAGTTGAGTATTTTATGGTTATTTGTTATGCGTATGTGCACATTATATATATATATATATATATATATATTATGCATGGTGTGCTTAAGATTGGTGTAATTATCTTAAGTTATGTTGGTTTTCAATTGTGTTTCTGGAAACAAAGGCTAAAATATATATTGTGTGTATTTCTAAAATGGAAATAAAAGTCTTATTGTGAAGTCTTGTGAATTTCTCTTGCTCATTTGAGCATGTGTGAAAGAGAAATATTTGGAGGACTGACAAACAAAATAGTGTATTGATCACATGTAGCGTTATTTTCTTGCTACACTGCCATATCAGAATCTAGGTCGGTTAAGTTGTCAATATTTGTAACTATGGATTAGTGCTATGTCAATAAAGGGCATAACTACTATCATGATTCGATATTGATAATTTAATGTGGACAGAAATGTGTTTAAGGTGTTATTTTATCAATAAACTCTATGTTTTCTAAAATTTGTGGTCACATTTGAGTTTAAAGTATTCAATCTGAGAGTCGTTTTCAAAATTGTTTTCTTTCTTAAAACATGAAAATGACATAATTAATATTGTCCAAGTGAGAGAATGTTGAAATTTTTATGTGAGCTAATATTAATTATGAGTTTATTTTAATTATTTATAAAACAGACTGAATAATATAGTTTATTAATTAGTGCGAAGCCCAGTCAAAATAGTGATCAATTGAGTTTTGGGTTTGTGACACCTTTTGTGGACTGATATGGAAGACGGTCAGTGTAGATCTATTTTAACATGGACTTGTGATAGGTGGGTCTTTTAAAATTTATTATAAATAGACTAGGTCTCATCTCCCGCCTTCATAATAAAAACCCTAGTTGTTATGCCCATTGTAGCCGTCTTTGAGAATGTCAATAAGAGAAAGATCTAGCTTTTTTTTTTCAACCATTTTGACATATTATTTCAGTGTTTAATTTTCAGTGATAGTAATTATGAAGCAAAACAATTTTTGATTAAACGCGCAAACAGATACATAATTTATTTATGCTTAATTGTTAAAGTTGGTGTTCTAAATTTATGTACTAAATCCTGAATTAAATTATTATATTTAAATCATGCATTGCCTCAACCCCCAAAATCACATTGTATGTGAAGAGCCTATTGGGAACAAAAGCACTTTGTTCCTCTGAAACTAAATAAGGCAGAATAGACTTCATCCTTTGAACCAAAACTTTAGATGCCATCTTGTAATCCCATTGCACAAGTTAATAGGGCGCAAATCAGTCATACGAATAGGGTTAGCCACTTTAGGGATTAAAGCAATATGAGAGTGGTTAAACCCTTTAAGAAAAGGCATACCATTAAGAACAGATAAACAAACAACTGTAATGTCATTACCCATAATATCCCAGTTATGGATGTAAAATGAACCTGAGAATCCATCCGGACGTGGAGCCTTGGAGGGATCCATTTGGAGCAAGGCCTAGCAAATGTCATCTACTTGGAAAGGTTGAAGTAACGAAATCGATTGGGCAATAGAAACCCTCCTTCGAATGCTAGGTTGAATCTCATCTTTAATTATCGAGCCACCAAATTGGAACAAATTAGAAAAACAACCAACAACTATTTGCCCTATTGTGTTATCCAAGGTTAGTCGTACATTATTAGCATAAAAAAGACCGTTAAGAGAGTTGAACTGCTTTTTAGCAGAAGCCATAGTGTGGAAACTTTTGCTATTTCGATTACCCTCGGTGAGCCATCGAACTCACGCCATTTGCTTCTAATAAATTTCTTCTTTCTCAAGCAACGAATCCATCTGATTATGAATTCTCGCAAAATACTATCACTATTGGAATTTGGCGATGCTTTGAACTGCTCCAATTGTGTTCGGTAAGCTTTAATATCTGACATAGCATGCCATACTTTGATTTACCCCAACCTGCTAAGTCACTTAGACCGAAGTAAAGCCATAATATCCCGTGAACCCAAAAAATTCAACCACAAGTTTTGGATGCTTTCCAGACACTCATCATCCTTAAGCCATAATTGCAGAAATAACATTCGTCTATTCTTATTTTTGAAACCAAAGCGAGGATTCCAACGCAGTAGAATGGGTGAATGATTGGACGATGAAACCTGTAAATGATAAGACTCTATACTGAGGGAAAAGATAAATCCAATCATCAATTGTAAGAAAACGGTCTAACCATTCCTCAACAAAATGGTTCGTGCCCCTACCGCGTCCCCAAGTGAAAGGATGGCTGCAAAACCAAAATCTTGAAGTTCACAAGACTCACTCGTTTCTGTAAACCCGTTTAACAAAGATAGAGGATGTGGGTAGCTGCCATTCTTTTCGTGTTCAAAAAGTAAATCATTAAAATCACCCTTAATCACCTCTTTTCGTGTCAGGATTGCCATAAAAGCCAGTAAATCTTCAAGGAGGATGGAGACCATATGTGACTTTTGTATCAATTTGATAGTTCGAATAAGATAAAATATTAATATCAATAGAATTCAACCACATAATATCAATACCAACATAAGAAGAAGAAGACGAAACTACAAAACTATGATCCATTTTAATAGTTCTCTGAACGTCATCAAACTTGGAAGCATTACATATTTTTTTAATTAGAAAAAGAGAAAAAGTAGGTGCTACACCTCTAGTAATGTCGCATCCAAGACCATTTTGGCCTTAGGTGAAAGAATTTTTTTTACATTGAAATGGTGTTTTAGTCGCACAGTTTTTTTAAATAAAAAACAAAATTTATTTAAAAATTTTTTCTTTTTTTAAATTTTATACAGGGAATAAATAAAATATTTGAATAACTTGGGTGCTATATTTTTTTTCAAATAAAAAATAAAATTTGTTTAAATACTTTTTTTCTTTCAAATTCTACATAGAAATGAATAAAAATATTTGAGTGTCTTGTGTGCTACATTTTTTTTCAAATAATTTGGATATAATAATTTTTTTCTTTTTAAATAAATAAAAAATAAAATTTATTTATGTGTATATAATATTTAAACAAATTTTATATATAAAATAAAAAATTCTATATATATGAAATTGTAGATTTTTTTAAAATTTTATATATAAAATAAATAAATTATATATTTGAAATAAAAAATTTTATATCTAGAGAATAAATTAAACACGGTTTATTGAAATCCTTAAAAAAATAATAACGGCGTCTTTCTTTAACCAAAGCATAAAACTGACAAATTGTAGGCGGGTTCCCCAGCCCCCTACAATTCCAAACTAAGACTCATGATGACAGGTGCGACTGGTTGACCAGTGCTTGCCTCTAATATGTTTAAAGCTAATTGCCCTGGGAGCCCGAAGACTAAGCAAAAGATGCCTCAAAAACCCCTGCCAGAGCTACAACATAACCATCACATACCTTTTTCCTCTTCTTGATACCCGCACCTCCTGATTCAGTTGCATGGCTTGCATGAGGCTGGATCAAAGGGACCGCATTACTGACAGCTGGACCAATTGCATTGGAGCCAACTTCAGTTGCCTCAGCTGCAACAGGTGTAGCGTGAGTTGTACTAGCATGAGTATAACCATTATTTTCATCCCAACCTTGGCCTCGGATCTATCTAGTACCAAACCTAGAATCATTAGCAAAACTTCAGCTAGCCATTACTCTTAAAGCTGAGCTAAACTGACGAGGTTGTTCCGCAAGAGCTGGATTATCCATTAACACTGCACACCTCGACTATGAATGGCCTATTCTCCCATAACCCAAACAAAAATTTGGTAACTTTTCGTACTTGAAATCCAACCAGATAGTCAATTCAGCCATTTTGAAATTCGTACCTCGAAGCAATGGTTTAGTAATATCAAGCATAACCTATATACCAATCAACCTACAACTTTGAAGAGCTTTATTATCAAAATCCACAAATACCCTACAGTAGCCCCTGTAACCTTTGCCACCCCTTCCACTTCAGCACGAGGTGGAAGGTTAGAAAGATGGATCCAGAATGCAACCTAGTTTAAAACAATTGAAGCAGCTGGAACCGTCCTCCAATAACGAGCCAACACCAAAAGTTGTTGTTTGAATTGCCATGGACCGTGATACAGAACTCGCTTCATGTCCGCTGTATGAAAGAAGTGAAAGCGGTACAAGGAATCACACTCCATTGCAAAAGTCATGCCTTGAACGGGTTGCCATACAGCTGCCATTGTGTCTTGCATTGCCCGAAAATTCACAGGTTTACTTCCAACAAATCTGCCCAGTAAACACCAGTCAAAAGTCATAGCTGTTGGGTCACTTTGATCTCCATCACCTTCCCATTCAGCTCCTCCCTCTTCCACGGCAGAAAGGTTCAGACTAGCCAGTTGCCTCTAGATCATCCATATTTAGAACCAGAAACCTGCAAAAAGCAAGAAAGCAAACCCTCACAGAACCACGAGGGAAAAAAACCCTAGGAGAGAAGAAACCCTAGCCGCTTTTTAGTATAACTTGTTTAATATTCAATAAAAATATAATAACCCATTTACCATCTATACTCGTTTTAAACGGGGTGTATGAATCTGGATATGGGTTAACTTTGAGACTCTATTTTTATAAAATTTTTTGAAAAAGGCTAGATTTTAGATATTAATAATTAATCTATGATTTATATATAATATGTAGTAATGAATATAATTTTATTAGACTTTTATTTATTTAGAAAATTCTAACCATGTATTATTAAAATAAATAATTTATTTTTCTTTTAGTTTAAACCATTTTATGCATAATTCATAAAAAAAATATTTTCATTATTATTTTCTTTATTGATTAAGGAAAATATTTCTCAAATTATTGAAATATCATATTATTATTGAATGTCTTTTCTTAAATAAATTATGAGATAGAATATTTTATTTTAAAATAAAATTTAAATTATATATATAATTCAAAAATAAATAATTTTTTGAGAAAAAGGTATAGTCAATACGTCATGATGAAATATGCCCTTATTTTTATTAAATAATTTATTATTGAAATAAATTAATTTTATTAATAAAATCATTATTTTTTTATATCACTTACATAAATAATGATATAATATTTATTTTTAATAATGTATATGTTTGTTTCCACTTTATAAGATTGTATAAAAGTTATTAAAAGATAGAGTCAGAAAAAAAAAAGTGTTAGATAGATAAGTACTCTTACTCAACCTATATCCACTGATATGCTAATAGAATTAAATGAGTAATAATATTTTAAGGCCCATTAAATATATAATTGAACCATTTTCCACCCACATTTTTTTTAAAGGATGAATACGGGTGGATAAATTAGTATAAATGAATTTTGCCACCTATACCTAAGATAAAGGATTACAATGTTTGTGATTCAAGTTTCTTGACCCAAATAGAGTCAAAACTAAAAGTTGTTATGATCTTGACTCATAACAAATAAGCTTTGTTACAATGAACCATAGAGCAAGAAGAGAAAGAAGAATAATAAAAAGAGAATGAAGAAGAAATGTTAGGGGTGTGAAAATGAGTTATGACGAGGGAACACGATTTACGAAACACTTAAAATTAACGAGTTAAAATTGAGTTTTAGTGAGTTTGTATCATAAACGAGTTAACTCACTTATGATACGACTTGAAATAGGTTATTAAACGGGTTGACATGCAAACCCGTTATAACTCGTTTAATTTTATGTGTTGTCTCAACTTTACACAAGTCATTTATAATCTACATAATTTATAATTAAATATATTGATCCCTTGGATTTTACCCTGTTGTACTATTTATTTCCTTATTTTTATAAATTATACTAAAATAATCCTTTATTTTCATTATGTTATACTTCGTTAAAATTGTTGTTGAATTAATATAAAAAGTCTTTCAATTTCAATTTTCGTTTTATACCACTATCCAACTATCCAACTACACAAACATATCAATACACCACTACATCACAAATACTTCCACCACCATAATATTGCCAAAGGAATCATCAAAATAAATGTAGCAAAATCACTAAACAAAATGATGGTGAAAAAATCTAGAATATTAATATAATCAAAACACAAAAATCTATCTACCAAAATCCCAAACCTCAAATCGAATTCAAGCTCTTCAACATTATTGAAAAGAAACCCATTTCCTTTAATCTGTCATTGTCTTGGCTCTCCATACCATCAACTAGCACTCTCCATCTTCTTCACCATCAACCCTCAAAGTCAGACTAGTCGTAGCCAAACCAAGACAATGAACGATGAACATCCTTATCTTGAACTAAGTCGTTATCATTCCTTTCAAATGTCGATCATCTTGAATTGTTTAATCTTTTTATGCATTAGAATTGAAAAAGGCATATTATTAATGCTAGGTCTGTAAATTACTAGTTCAAAATGGTAACAGCTTTGGCCCAAAGAAAGAGAATGGAAGCAAAAGGGAGAGGAACACTAGAAACAACTGACAATACAATATAATTCAATTTCTCAAAAATCACCTAAGATGCTATAATTACTAATAATATCCCAACAGTAACATTATTTTGCCTCCATAGTATCACATCTGTAACTATAAAATAGAAGATAAACAAACAACTCATAATCCTATATACTCCTCAAAAATCTGGATTTGATTAAAGATTTATTCTTTACTTCATGTTTGTATCTCTTGAAAATAAAGACTCAGAAAAAAGTTCACACCATTAAAGAAGTAATGAGTGAACAAAGTTCTTGACTTACCCAAACCTCCTCTAAAGATCTTATGAATAGTTCTGTCTATTAAATAATTGATCTGATGAAGCTACTTAGATAAAATGATATAAAGAAGAATCATGAGCCCAGTTTAGATCTCTTAAATCCTACCAACAAGAAATTAAAAGGAAAAAAAGAAAGAAAGAAAAGATGCGGTGTAGTTCTTTGCATACCTACTAAGTTGCGATGTGAAAGAATTAGAAATACGTGTTGGTTAGCTATTGAGTGGGATGATGGGGATTGAAGTAGAGTTGAAAGGAGGAAGAGGAGGATTGAGAATGAGATATAAGCGAAGGAGCTTTCGTGATTGCCAGAAAAAATTAAAGAGAATAAGAGGGAATTGATGAATGATTTGGGAATAATGATGATGATGATGATTATGCTTTTTTGGAAGAAGATCTTTTAGGAACAATTGAGAAAAGAGGTTCCAGTGAAAAAGAAAGTCCATACACAAAAATGGATGGAAGAATATTTTTACAACTTAAAAAAGTAAGATTTCATTTGTTGACTTTTTTGTCTTTGATTGACAAAACTCGCATTGAAAATGGATGTTAGGGTAAAGTAATTTAACAAAAACCAAAGTAAAAGATATATTTATATAATTTTGAAAATAAAAGATTAAATAGTATAATATGGTAAAATCCAAAAGGGTTAGCATATGTAATCCTATAATTTATGCGTAATATAAAGGTTACAATGGTTATTTGCATAAAAAATATAGACATCTTTTTATTTTTACGTGTTTATATTTATTGAGAAAAATTTAAGTGATATTTATTTGAAATTTGTATATTTATTTGTAAGAATACTTTAAATTTTGGTGTTGTATTAATATTTATTTAGATTTTTTTTTTGACATTTGCTTTGAACCTTGCAAAATATATGATTACAGATAATATTTTAATTGATTTGAGTAAAAATATAATATTTTTTAGATTACAAATTTAAACAAATTGAAAGGGATGTGTTGGATTTTATGACCAACATATGATCAAATTAAGTAAATGAATTACATGTGTCGTATTTATGTAACCCATTTAATTTCATCTTGTGTTAGGATTGAAATATTCTTAAACGATTGATAAAAGTATCGTGTTTGTGTTAATCTTAATTTGTCAACTAAGTGGGCTGACATGACATGAATATGACCTATCAACCCGTTTTGATACTCTTAAGAAAAGTTATTATGAGAAGATTGAGAGAGAACAAAATCAATAATCCCATCCTCTATACAAAAAGATATTCTCATTCAAAATTAAGTAAAGATGTGAAGCAAGATGACAAAAATAATGGCACATTGATAGGCCACAAAACCACATATAAAAATAACCTCCTATCATCTGTATAATGGGGTTTGCCATAGAATTTTTGGTATCTTGCATTAGAATTGGCCAAACAAAGTAACACTATGATATCATGATTGATCACCATTGATAAATAAGAATCTTCACAAAAGAAAAGTAGTTGATAATTGTGGTTGTATCACATTTCTCCTTTTTTTGTAACACAAATCCAAGGCCTTAAAAAATGATACTTCTATCCATGCAAAAAAACATCCAAGTTTTGCAAAGATAAATGATTGGCAAAAAGAATGTTGAAACTATTATTCACTTGTTTAGGAGTTTTATGATCAAAACATGTCAAATCTACCTTAACACCTTATTTAGTTTCTTCTAATCAACACATTAGAGATATACTTTTCTCATCAACAGCTTTAGCAATAAAGCCAAATAGACCTTAACTCATATTTAATTCCCATATAAAGTTATTATTAATAGAACCCAGTTAACAACTCATACGACCAACAACAAAATCCATCCCAAATGTAAAAACTTAGAAAAACAACATCTTATCAGTAGAAGAATTAAGAACATGGAATATAACTCTTGTCACAAAGTACCATTACTGAACATATACATAAATTAAATCATTAAGACTAATATGAAACTAAGGAGAGAAAAATATAGTAAGTTTATGTAATATAAGCATAAAATGCTACACAATTGAAACATTTGAGTATTTTACACTAAAATTTAGCTTTAATTCACTTCTTGTTCTCACTAGACCCTTAGCAAGGAGCAATCCTCCCCTTTTCTTTCATTTTTTCATATTAAAATTATTTTCCCAAAAAAGAATCAAGAACCTACAGAGCCAAACTTCTCCTTGAGGATATTGAATGAAACAATTTCCAATACAATGCCCTAGGTAAGATTTTCATGCAATTATGGGATCCTTGATGTAATCAACCATAGATATGTATTTGATGCATAATATTTGGTTTTTATTCTTAAGTTAATTTATTGTTCTTAAGTGCTTTTATAGTGTTTTTATTGTGTTTTAGTTATTTTTATGTTTTGGTGGCTAGGTTAAATAAATGGGGAAAGATGTGCAAAAACTGGCCAAAATTAGCTCCAAATGAGAGAATGCAGTCAATCAGGTCACTTCAAAGATGTGTTGCAAATTGCAAAAGATGAATTTGGAGATGCCAATCTTCAGACTACTAGATTTATGTGTCTAGTTTATCATGCAAAAAACCTTACATCATTTGGATGCAATAATGAAGAGAAATTGCAAAAACATTAAAATATGTTCAAATTCTATCAACAAATGTAGTAATAAAATGTTTTGATTCAAATCAATATGAAGACTAACAAAATTAAACGTTAGTCAAAAACTAGAAAGTTCTAGAGGATATCTTCAAATTCCAATGCAAAAAGAATCAAAACATTTGAATTTGTCTAGCTCTAAATGTCACCCTCATAAGTTGCTGCAAGTTGCTTGTGAAGAACACATGCCCTGTGTGACAACCCATGTAATTTTCTTATGAGCAACAATTCAGTGCAAGAAAGAGACATGACCCATGTAAGTTATACATGGCCTATGAGACTCCCTGAATGTTGAAAACATGATTTCAAGTGAATTTTTGGCTTATACAAACAACCCTAAGGTCCCTAAAACCCTTGCCTTTTGACCTAATCACATTTTGAAACCCTTTTAGAGAAAGAAAGTGAGAAAATTAAAGATCTAAACTCTCAAGAATAAAAATTGAAGATTAAAACCTCAATATGTGAATACTAAGGCAAGGATTGAAGATTGAAGAGAGATAAAGCTTCAAAAAAGGGACTTCAAGTAGTTCATTACAAACTCTTTGCTTTTATTTATTTAATTTTAACACTTTAACACATGCATTCAAACCTTGCTATCATGATTATTATTCTTGGGTTTGTTTAATTTATGAATGAGTTGATTTATCTCTCTAGGGTTTGGTTTGTACCATAAACTATTGTGGTTGTATTTTGGATTTTGGATTCAATAAATGTTTATTGATTGATCTTGTAGTTTAGATAATGTGTGTGAATGATTGATCACCATGTACAAATCTAAAGTAGTGTGTTATGAACCAATAGGTGACACACACCATTTGTTCACTAAAATACCTGACCTTGCCTGTTTATGACATAGATATATGCAAATTACTCTCTGCATGACCCATGCACTCCAAGCTGCTATTTTGCCTAATATACAAATGACTATAGAACTTAACAGATTGCTAGTAATTGATTGTGATCACAAAAGTAGACACAACTTTATTAGAAATACATATAGTATAGTTAGATAAGACAAGGTACATGCTTTGCTCATCAATTAGATGATCAATTTCATTAATCAACCATAGGATGTTTATTAGATGAAATCCAAGCCCTAGCCTCCTCAATTTGTGTCTATTTAGATTGATTAGTTTAATTTAATTAGTTAATTGATTATTTTGAACCAATTATGACTTTTAGATAATAGTGATCACAACACATTTTAGTGCTTGACAGCCCTCCGGTATCAATACTTTACTCGCTTTGTATCATGGAATAAAATAACAGTCGTTACATAATGTAAAGTTGTTATGTAACAATATTTTTACCCTCCATTATTGTTATGACTGTTCTTTAACTGCTGAAAAAATTTATTACCATAACAATAATAACGGTCGTTACGTAATGGTAATGGTCGTTATGTAACAGTAACTGTTATTGTATGATGAAGTAGATTCTTTATTTTACTCTTTTTTTATTTCTTCTTCTATTTCATTTATGCCAACCCAAAATCCAAGCAACTTAACTTTCAAAAATTCTTTATAAATCAACTTAAAAAAATTGAAGAACAAAACTTATGCTTATTAATTAGTTGTAAATCATAGTTTTAGTGAAATATAAAAATATTTCTCAATTTGCAATATTTTGCAAATTTTTGCATAAAAATTATGTAATAATTTATTGTTATTGTTACATTATAGCAGCAGCAGCCGCGATACTATTACACAAGAACATGAACGCGATTTAACACGCGTTTAAAATCTATGTCCCTATTACTTGTTAGCGACCCATGCACTTCTGGTTCAAACCCAACAACTACATAAAAATAATTATATTTAACTCTTTCATTTAATCAAAGAACATGTTTTCCCATATAATTATGCCATTAAGGCATACTTTTATGGTTCATTTTCTTATTTTTGAGAATGAATCTCTTCATCTCATTTACGCATGCTAGGACGTCTTACTCGATTTGCAAGTATAAAAGAAGTTAAAAGGATTCCATCACTCGAATTTGTAAGTATTTAAGAAGCTAAGGGAGTTGCAAGTATAAACTTGAAGAAAAATTAAAAACAGGTTTGGACAAGTCACTCAATGGTAGTGAAATTAAACTCGATGCCTATTGAAAAATGCCAACGATCATGGAATGTGGAAAATGGCTCATTGAAAAAGTTTTCAAGATATATCCTAACTAATTTGCCTGGATGTGCAAGAGAATTCAATGCCCATTGAATTGATCGAAAACTATTGATATTGAGTAATGGCCCATTGAAAAATTATTGTAGATAAGACTACAAAGTATGAGACTCTTGAATCAAGTTCAATGCCTATTAGAGAAAATGCCTGTGGAAGGGCAAACAATAACCATCAAAAGGGAAGCCTCTTGACAACTCCAATAATTCAAGAGCAAGATGAGGCTATTAGTAATTCAATAATTATGGAAGAACTCCAATTTTTGTTGACAAGAATGACTATGGACAGGACCAACGCCTAAATGAAGGCCTTGAGCCATTATGATTTCAACGCCTATAATATGCATATTAATGATTGTTAAAGGGGAGTAATGGCCAAATTGCTAGAATACTGTCAAGGCAAAGTACTCTGTTCTACTAGCTAGTATTTAGAGCTTGGACTATGCAAAGGCATTCCACTTGACCTCCTAGAGGTTATCAACTCTTTCATTTAAATTTACAACTTTCTCAAGTGCGTATTTGTAATCTCAAACTTTGAAGCTTATTAGGTTTTGAACTTATATTAGGTATAGCTTGAGCGTTTCTTAGAGTAATCTTCTTTGAGCAATATTTATATCATTTGTGTGAGGATTACCACTTAAATATAACAATTTTTAAATGTATTGTGGCTTAAGATAATATCTAGAAACTATCTAGAGAATGGGCTGACAAGTGCCTAAAAACTTGTGTTGATCTAGTTTGGATAGAACTATGTTGCAAAGGTCTTAACATACACCTATAAGCATCTTGTTGGTGGAACTCTCTAGTAGAAATACTAGAAGAGAGGATATAGGCAAGGGTTTTTATCGAACCCCTATAAACCTTTGTGTTACTTCTCCTCACTTCCTTAACTTTATTAGACTGAATCTTCAAGTTTTCAATTCTGCATAAATTTATCATAACCCTATTCACCCTTTCTCTAGGGCTCTTTAGGACAAGAAACAAAAACAATTTTACACCCTAAATATTTTAATTGACAAAATATAGTTCTCCATATTTTTTTTATTTCTAGTCCATTAGTTTAATTGAGTACCAACTGACCAAAGTAATCTATTGTTTTCCTCAAATTACAAATTTAGCAAATCCTTCTCCATTTATATCAATTTTAGCAATCAGAACAAATTAACTAAAAGTAATTTTATTATTGGGTCAAATAAACTACTATTATTTTATTGACTTATATTTTTGAAATCTCACACTCTCCCCTCTCTCTTCTTCCTCTCACTTTCTTTCTCCTTCTCCGTCTTGCCATGGTTCTTCTACAAATGCAACATTTTGTCAAGACAATAGCTAAATTGTCCTTGGACAAAATTTTCTCATTATTTCTTTATTTAAATTGATGGTTCATTTAATAGGGCTTCATCTCTTATATGGGATGAACAGAGATTCAATTTTAAAATTGAGAAAAAAAATTATTTTATCTAATAGTAATTTTTTTTAATCAATTTTATGTGTTTGCTTTAGTGATATAAATGTAGGAGGATCAACTACAAGTGATAATGTGGACAAAGATTTGGATTATTTTGGTTAATTGACAACATAATAAACTAATTGGCTGAGGTCGAAACAAAAAACAAAGGTTGAGGTACAATTTGTAAAAAACTAAAAGAAGTAGATCCTATACTTATATTAATAACAGATGGGAGTAAACATTTGAACATAGAAAAAAAAATGATCTCAAGGTTAAATTAGGTAAACAAAAAAAGTTTAATATGAATAATATTGATAACTTTCGTCATTTTTATTTCCAAAAAAAAAAAAGATAACACGTACATAAATAACAAAAAAACAATTGGCAAGAATCGTAACCTAATTATAAAACCTGTAATAATTAATAATTGCTTTTAAGGAATTGTAAAGTGACTACAAAGTTGAATCCTACATGTATTATAGTCATATATTTATCACTTTGAGATCTAAACATTAAATCTAAACTAAACCTAAGTATTGATCCAACCTAGGACAAGAAACCTCCCTAAAGTGTAAACTTGATCATAAAACGATAAGCAAGCTTTCATGGATAAGTGCACAAATAAAGGCTCAAGATCACTTGTGCAAGAAACAATGGTTAAAGTTATACAAATATTTTAATGGAAATGGAAAATATTTATTAGGGATTAGATTTTGAAAATGACTCAACTTATGTGCAAAGATACTCAACTCTTAGCTACCACATTTGCATGTAAACCAAGTATTCACTTATTTTATTATGCTTTTCTAATATCTTTTATTCCCTTTGTTTCTACCTCATTTTCATTATCTCTTTGATTTGGCTTTATGTTCGACTGGAAATCATCAAATAAGTTGCTATTAACTTACATTCCTGTAATATATTTGCACCTTCTAATTGTAAGAGTGGCACTATATCCAAAGCAAGAAAAAAAAATAGACATATTTGATAGGATAAAGTAAAAAGTTCAATTAATTGATAAATTATATGTATTTTTCAGTTTTAGGAGACTACACATCAGAAACTAAACTTTTATTGATTATAATACGCTACACTACTAATCTAATTCAAATAGCAAAACTAAGTAATCCAGTTAAATTTTAAAGTTTAAGAAACATAAATGTTTATTAATGAAAAAAAAAATATTGCATTACTTTAACATTTTTAACTTCTATGCTCATATTGCCGTTATCTCAATGACAATTTAATCAGTTGTAAGACCATTCATAATGATTGTGTAATTTAAATTTATTCTTTACTCCATCGAATGTATATCAATTGCAATTAAAAGATAATGATGATGGTGAATGTTATATTTTTTATTATTAGGTAATTTTTGCAAGAATTTTATTATCGATTAACTTCTATATCAAGAAATATATATATATTGATGAGTTAAACAAGAGTGGTTGAAAAAAAAAATATCGAGGAGTTAACAAGAGTGGTTGCACATGTAGCACAAGTGGTAAAAATACTAATTTATTTAAAGAGACATATAAATGTTGCTGGTTGTGGCCACAACTTAATAAATAAAGTAAATACAGAAAATATATAGTATAAAATACCTTTAATTCATTATTTGGTACACAAAATGGTTGCCATAGAGTACATATGTCATATTTATTGCCTCTCTCTCTCTATCCCTTATGTCCATTAATTAGCACCAAATTCAAACAAAACAATAATTCCTAAGTTATTGATCTCCATTTTTTTTTCTTTTTTGGTTCGAGATGATTTTCCAAAGTTCCAACTCTTTTTTCTTTCCTTAATGATCTTTCTTGATGTCATTTTGATGTTATAATAGAACAACCTCAAAACCTTATGACTCAACCTCGAAATTCATAGCCCATTTAACTTGCAACTGGACAAATGTAAATTGGGCCTGCTTAGTTTTCTATCGATAGACGTAGTAACTATGGATATAGATGAGATTTGAGAGGAAGCAAAATCTCCGAAATCAAAACATAAGAAATAAAGAAAGGGAAATTAATGGATGAACAAGTGAGGCTCATGACTGAGCACAAAATTAAAAAGTGCGTTTTAGGTAATATGCGTTTTCTGTATTTATTAAGCTGTGGTCATAGCCATATAGCAACACCCAAACAAAAATCTCAAAAGACTTGGAAATTCTCTATAAATTTTGCAATTAACACAATATTAAATTTGGACCATAATTCTAAATTTAAGTCTTTGAATTTGAATCTTCTTCGATTCAGCGGCCACATCATATACCCCAATCTTTTCCATGTCCAGCTACACCATATTAAGAAGCCAAAGAATGCATTCCATGCAAATGACACCCCCAAACCAGAGAGTTATGAAGATGCTACATCATGGGAGGAAATGTATTATCTTCATTAGTTTGTCATTGAGGAATTTGGTGCTTCTTTTTTACTGCTGGTTAAGAATTTACCAACTTTAGGATTACTAATACTAATAGAAAGTGGAAGTTTTTTTTTCCAAGTTTTCATTAAAGATGCTGTGAAATTACGAGTCGTTTGAATTGATTTGATTCGGCTGACATGAAGTCCTAATGTGATATCTCCACTTCATTATCTCGCGCTTCTTCCTATCTTTCTCTCTGAGTTTTCTTGCTATTTTTTCAACCCAAACTTTTCAACGTGCTATTTTCATATGTGATAATAAATCCTATATTCGCCAATATTTACTAGCCTTAATCAACATATATATTGTCAAAGTTTCGCCAAATTCTAGAATTTTTTTGCTCTAAAAATTTTGAACAATCAATTTCTTCTTTCTTTCTCGATTGGTTCTTTTCTCAACATGGAGTCAAAGTCAAAACAATTTACCCTTTTGCTTCAAACTTATTCTTTCCATCTATTAAATTCATCTTCAATCAAAACAAAGATGAATGCTGAATTTGCAAACTTGAGACTCTTCCTCAAGACAAGGTGCACATGATAAAGTGATCAAAACAGATTTTGCCAAGGCTAGCTAATGGGAATAGCGCACTTCATTGCACAAGTAAGCAGCTAAGGGAAGGTAGGCAGACATTTTTAAAACAAAATGCAAAATACAATGAAAAAGAGCAGTCTGTGTTTTCTTTTGTTTTATTTTCTTCACCCTTGTCGGTGGCCTTTTAAGTACAAATGTATCCAGCAAGTTCCTATAATTAACAATTGAAGTCCAAAAATATAAGCGGTGACAAATCTCTAGCTAGCTACATAACAACAATCAACATCCCCTGCACCCCTATACACCTCTTTTCGCCAGCCATCAATAGTCCGATAATTAACAAAGCACCATCTTGTTATCTAGCTTATTAAACACCTTGTTCAAGCAAAATCACGTACCGATACATTAATAGGACAGTTCAGGATCAAAATTATAGTTGAGCAGTCCTTAATCTAAAGAATCTATAAGGTTCAAGATCTTACAATTCGGACTTTGAAATTCCATCTGTGCACTTCTAAACTCTCTTTCCTGACTGGCATATGATAACCTCATGCTCAAAACAAACCTGGAAACACATTCTTTTTTAGTTCTTGTGTAGCATGAAAATTTGGATAAAAAAAATAATAATCAAACTACATTTCCAATCCTTACTTCTTTGCACAGAAAGATAAACAACTATAACAGTCCAATACAAGTTTGAGCAATGGAAGATGAGATAATCAGAACAGACTTATATATGCAAGAGCAAAATCAACAACCCAGAAGATGAGGTAAAATCACACCAGAAAAAGACAAATCCAGCAATTGGTCATCAAAAGAAGAAGAAGAAGATTCGCTCAAAAGACGATCCAACCAATCCGCAACAGAAGGCGGAACTCTTAAAATGAACTGTTCTTCCATTCTGCCTAATTCACAATCATATCAATCTAGATTAACATCGATAGACATGCAAAACATACTGCACAAAATGAATCGAATCAATTGGCAAGCAAGAGATCCACGAAATGCTACAAGTTAGAATGGGATCTTACAAATCGCTGTTTTAACATCATAGATGAAAGTCCAGAAAAACCCGAGGCACGGAATGACGGCTAAAAAAGTATTTTAGGCGGTTAAAGAGAGATAATAGAAAGAGATATTGAATTAGAAAACTCTGTTTGGATGGCGAGAAAAAGCTTAGCCCTATCTTTACTCTGTTTCACATCAACAAAAATGGAAGTGTGTGTGAAAGAGAGAGAGAGAGAGAGAGACCTGAGCTGATGATAGACCTGGTGAAGATGATGGTTGTAATTAGATGTTAAACGAAAAGGAAATTTGCAGATTTTCCTTTATCTTGAGAGGCTAAAGAGAAGAAGACTAGAAAGTGGCATATTGATCGGTAAAATTATAATTATTTTTAATTTTTTTTATAGAGGTGTGATTATGAATACAGATATACATTTTTGATAATTTAAATTAGAAAATAAATGTTAAAAAAAATATTATTTAACCATGTATTAAATGTTTTTATCATACTTAAAGTTTTTTTTATTTTTTGAAAGGAGAAAAATTAATAGCTCAAGAAGTAATTACATCATTCAACAAGAGGCGGATAATGGCCCTCTGTCTTGCCTAAAATTGGGATTAGCATGAAAATGAGTCGCTTTATCTAAAGCGTGAGCAAGCCAATACAAACACTATGGCAAGACTGGAAAATAGTACGAAATGTTGAAATAATACCACCAAACTCTGAAAGATTCGAAGAGAAGGAATGAAAGCCGTCACCACAAGCTTAGCATTGGACTCGATGAAAAACACTAGTAAGGTCTTTGATCTTCAACCCACCTCAACGCCTCTTTAAGACAAAGGGCCTCAGCAATCTTAGCTGGAAAACAACCTTAAATTACTCTAGTCTTAGCACCACAAAAATTACCCAAGGATCTCTTAACACCATTCCGAAACCAACAGTCCCTCTCTCCTCATGTACCGCAACATTAAAGTTAACTTTCCACATGCTTACATTTGGACGTGCCCACCTCACTAAACGTTGAGCGGTACATGGATTAATGTTGGTTGCATGAAATGGGCTAAGAAATTCTTCGTGTTTGCAACACACCTATCCAGAGCCACCCACATGTTGTTCCAAAGCCAAGCATTGCGTTGACTCCACAAAGCCCATAACACAGCACACATCTGCTTCTTCCTCGGCATATCAACCAAATCAAACATATAACTCAACCAAATACCAAAGTCTAAAACGTAAGTATTAGCTAGAGGAAAGTTCAAAGACTCTTATCATTGCACAACATATGGACCATCAATAAACGAGTGCATACGGTGCTCTCCTAACTAACCACACAAGACAAACTTGTTCTCGACCAACCACCCCTTTAGAAATAGATATTCCCTGGTAGACAGAAAATCTCTACAAACCCTCTAATAAGCAACTTAACCTTTGATGGAATATTAAAGCTCCAGGATTGAGTCCACTTATGCAAAAGGACAGCATTCCTCAATGAGACATCTGGATGCTACCAATCTCTAACCCGACTTAACAGTATACATACCCTTTATATCAAAGTGCTAAATCAACTTATTAAGCATGTCCTATTGCCCACCTGAAAGAACAAGGGTAGCCGAAATGTCAACTGGATCAAATAAATCTTATAAGAGCTCCACATCTCATTCTCCACAACCCGAGATCCATAAGTCTAACCAACAAATTTTCCAATCCATCCTTGGCAGTTGTAACAAGCTTAAAAGAATTTTTATTAACCACCTAAGGATCTAACCACACATTAGTATTAGCACCATTCCTATCCTCCACCTACACCTATCCACAACAATTGGCTTTGAACTCCAAATGCTCCTCCAAACTAAGCTTAGATTAAAACCCAATTGAGCCAAAAAGAACCCCCTATGAAAATATTTAGCTTTAATGACATGACAAATAAGAGCATATGGATTGGAAATGAGAATCTAGGCTTGCTTACCAAGAATAGCAAGATTAATAGATGTGTAAAACTCATCCCTCAAGCCTCTTTCCTACTACAAAGTCTGTCCTAAGCAGCCTAGTGAATGCGCTTCTTACACGCCAGGTTCGAAACCCACCAAAAAGAGTTCAACATACGTTGTTGCTCATCACACAGAGACATAAGCAACGAAAACATGCTCATATAATAGGAAGGAATAGACTGAGCCACTGATTTGATAAGAATTTCCTTACCCGCATGTGATTTTAGATTACCGTACCAACCAAAAAGCTTCTACCAAAGACGATATTTTAGAAATAGAAGATAGCTTTTCTATTCGTACTAATCAAAGAAAGGAGTCCCAAATGTCGCTCAGTGTTCAAAGGACTAGAAACTCTAAGAGCCTGCTTAATATCATCCCGTAAGCTTTGGTTAACATTAGAGTTGAAAAACGATACCTCTCTTCTGAAGATTAATAGTCTAAGCTGAGTCCAATTCAAAACCGTTTGCAGAATAGCACACTCCTTCATATTGGCTCTAAAAAAGAAAAAAAATTTGTTATTTGTAAATAAAATATAAAAGATAGTGGGAGATCCTTTACTAACCTTACACCTATGCAAATCACCTCTACCCTCTGCTTTCTAAATATGAGTAGATAAACCTTCAACACATAAGATAAATAAACCGGGGGATAAAGGATCACCTTGCCTTAAACCCCTAGCTAGATGAATGGGACCTATTTACCCCATTTACCAAAGCATGATAACGAACAGAAGACACACAATGCATAATCCAATGAATCCACTTAGAATCAAAACCAAATTGAATCATAATAACTTCAAGATAAGACCACTTGACACAGTCTAAGCCATACTAATGCAATTTTAAAGGCCACATCACCCTTATTCCCCCTAGTTGTCTTTCTTATACATGGATAATCTCAAAAGCAACAATCATATCATCAGTGATGAATCTACCTGAAACAAAGTTGACTGCTCATCAGAAATAATGCCTGGCAAAATACATTTCTACCCATTAGCTAAAACCTTAGCAATGATCTTGTAAAGCACATTACACAAAAAAAATAGGTCGAACATCATGCATAGTCTCAAGATTATCCTTTTTTGGAATCAAGACAATCAAAGTATCATTAAACTGTCTAAGAAAACACCAATCTCTAACTAATGAGAGCAAGAAGTAAAGAGATTCATACTAATAACAGGTCAGAACTGCTGAAAGAAAGTAGGGTTGAGACCATCAAGTCTTGGAGATTTATTAGGATGCATCTGAGACACAATTTTATGAGACTACTTAATAGAAAAAACAAAGGTCAAAAGCATCGCATTAGCTTGAGCCATAACGTTATTGCTTAAATAACTCACATCCGGAAACATATAAGGACCATCCATAGCGAATAGAGACGTAAAAGAGTCCAACACAACTGCGTTAAGCCCTCTCGGGTCCTCTACCCAAGTCCCATCATCACACCTCAACCTCTGAATGCAATTAGTCTTCTTTCTGGCAGAAGCAGAAGCATGGAAAAATTTGCTATTTCGATCACCCCTATAACCAAAACTTTTTAGCAAGCTAGTTTCAATAAGTTTCCTCCTGAGCAAAAAGACCGTTAAGAGTAAAACGATGAAGCTGGACAGTTGTATTAGAGTCAGGCATCACTAAGAGCATAACAGTAACAACATTAGATTTGACCTCAACAATCTTATCTTGGAATTGTCACCAAAAAGCCCTACCCTATTGTTGCATGATCCCAACACATTTTTTTAACTTATCTAAGAAACTTGGACTAGAAGAAGCCTCCCAGCTATGTTTAACAGCCTCCCTAAAATAATTTTCCACTAGCCAAGAATTCTTAAACTGAAATTTTCGCCCCTTCATGTCATGAACCCGCACACTGGTAGATAACTCTATAGGCTGATGATCAGACACTGAAGAGAATAAACAATTCAGCCTAACATCAGTGTACTTATCCATCCAAGCAAAATTAACCAAACATCTGTCCAACCTTTCCTTCATAAAAGAATCAGTACCACGTCCCGCTCCCAATTAAAACCATACCCTTCTAGGTGTAAATCAGCCAGAGCACAGTCAATTATAACATCCCTAAATAAGCTAATCAGGATGAGGAGTAGAGCCATTTTTATTTGCAAGACTTAGTAAGTCATTACGATCACCAATCAAACACCAAGTCACGAAGCAAGTCCTAAGATAAATGGCACCTACTATGGTCCGGCTTACCATAATAACTTGTACATCTCCATGGAGAAGAATCCTCACCAATAATACATTCCTTATGAAAATGAGAGAAATTCAAAACCGAGACTGAAATTTTATCATTCCATAAGAAAGCAAGACCTTTACTTTTACCATCTCTATCAACACAAAAACACCCAGAATAACCAATACTCTGTTTCATTTCTTTAATTTCATTAAAATTGACAAGAGTTGCAATGAGGAAAATAAAATTGGGCCGATGATGTTTAACAAAATCTTTAAGAGCTAATATTGTCCGTGGGTTGCCCAATCCTCGGTCGTTCCAATTGACACCAATCATTGCTCCTAACAGAGCCCAACAAAAGGCCCAAACGATACAAAATCATCGCTAGTTTTAGTACTAGCAAACTGAACAACAACACCTCCTGAAGCACCATCATCCACGGGAGACAACGTGGTCGTGTCCCATAATGTGTCCATGCTCTTGGACTAAGCCCACCCATTTCCTTTTCTTTTCTTCAATCAGTTCCATGTCCCTATCTTCACTTTGGTGCACATCCATAAAGCCCAACCCACTTTGATAAAACCTATCAACAATCGCTACCTCACTTTTTGAACGACCGTAACAATGTTATCTTTGCCAGTTTGCGTATTCCTATCAATCCTGCCCAATCATGCGGTTAGAATTCAAATCACATTGATCACCTTCCACAAAATCCAATACAGTATCCCACCTTCCCGAATTGGCCCCAACACTGCCTTCGCCACTCTCGCTGAGCCACTGGTCACAATTGTGACCTCCACCCTTTTTAGGCAACACCTTGAGCCAAAGATCCCACTCCCACTTCAGTTCTTCCTTCAATAGAGAACAGTTCAAGTAGTTGTCCTTGAGCCGAAGACCCCACTCCCACTTCAATTCTTCCTTCAATAGAGAACAGTTCAAGTAGTTGTAAAAACCATTTTTATTTACAAATCATGACATTCATATTAAAAAATACATATACATAAAGATTTATTCATCATACATATATAACCCAACATGTATTTAATTTACATATATGTTAATTAATGTTCAAGGCTAGTGACCATAAACTGTTTCCTATCTAGATATATGTACATGACACAAGGAGAGAGAGAGAGTTGAAATTCAGTTGATAACCTATGGTTCATGTGTCTCTATGCCAAACTCTATGCACCAAAGTATCCAAACTTTATGCTTTAGTATTTAAAAAACATAATTACGATTTGGTGAGTCGCGATTCAATGAATAAAAATAATAATCAGATTTTTATTACACAACCAATAATCAAATATCATCAAAATACATTACAAGTATAACAATTGGTTATGCAAGTGTATATGTAAGAAATTGATTTTTATCGTGACATTGTAAGACAAACACTGCTTCTAAGAATTCATGTGATGCAAGTGACATTTGATTTTGTTGGCCAGCACATAATGATCAATGACATGTGCCAATAGGACATATTGGCCCCTTTTCCAAGTGATTTGCAAGTGTTTGACAAGTCAGTCACAACATCCTTTTAGTTCCATATGCAAGTATTCATTCACAATGGTATACCAAGTAATCATTAATTCTCACTTGACTTTTAATTTGTTCACGAGCATAAAATTCTCACTTGACTTTTAATCCATATGCAAGTATTCATTCACAATGTTCAAAACCATAAAAGGATGACATAAAATCCATATGCAAGTATTCATTCACAATGTTCAATACATTTGATACATACATGGTTATAAGTATGTCAAAATGATTATGAATACTTGGTATGAAACTATGGCATGATCCATGCAAGTGGACCTAGTGTTTATGCATATTTTCCTATATGGCAGCTTGACCTTGCTACACTCTCACAGTAATAACTCTAGATATACTTATCCAAATGACTTGATTCTTTTTTCCAAATAAACTATACACATAATGATAGAACATATTAAAATTTCAGGTCAATATAAGACATATAAAAAAATGTGGTGAATTTTTAAATTTTGTCCTATTTCAATGTCATCTCAGTTTGAGTAGGTCTTACATTCTTAGGTATATCTCAAATCGTACAAAACCAATTGTAAAAATGATCTACGAAAATTTACAAAACACATAAAATAACATTTTTCATGTTTTACTCATTGTCTAATTCAATCTATAAAGTCACCAAAATAAATGACAAATCTCAGGATAAGCAGGTTTTCAACATGTTAACAATAAGTCATAATGAAGGGGCAATATCTCGACAACCATGGTAAATTTGGATAAATATTTTACAAACATGTATATAATGCATAAATATACAACTTTCAATTTAACATATCACCAAATTCTGATTCTATGGCCATCAAATTCTTGGAAAATAGAATTATAAGACTGATGAGGTTTTATCGGGTTTAAGGTTGGTCACAATCAATGTGTCATATTTCTTTTCACATAACAAATCAAGTAAAACTACTTTACATGTATTTATAGGGGACATAACCCTACAAATTTTAGGTTTTCAATTTGTCTAAATCACTACATAAAGTCATCAAAGTATATGAAAATAGAAAGACTAAGGTGATTTCGGTTAGTTGTGAGCCAGTCCTAATGAAAGAGCCATATTTTGTTACACACCAAATTAAGCAAAAAAGTTTTATGTGCATTTATATAGGGCATAAAACTACAACTTTCATATTTTATATTTTTCCTAATTCCTCTCCTAGCGTTATGAAATCATGGGTATAAAATTATGCTCTAACAACAAAACCAACACAATCAGCTATTGTTTCTCTTGAATTTCAACTTCCATGCATGAGCTCTACCTCAAATACTCCATAATTCTTACTAGCCATGCATGATTAACATGTCATGAGGGAGTAATTTCATATAGAAATAAGATAAATTAACTTGCTTATTTTCCCAGAACTAGAAAAGCTCAGGATTTCTTCCTAAGCAGCCCACTCTTCTCCCTCTTATTCTTCTTCTTCTTCCTTTCTTCCTTTTTTTCTTTAACTCTCTCTTTCTTCTACTGCCTCTCGTGTTTATCCTCTATATTCTACTCCTAAAGGATGAAAAATTCAATTTGTAAACCTATTCTAATAAGACAAAATCATGGTGTCTCATTTTCATTGGTTGGAAGTTCACTTTTCCTCTTTTAGTCCCTCTTTTTCACTCTTTCATCACCTACATCCATCTCTTAATCCCCCATATGCTCCTTATACTTTTAATAAGCTCTAAAACACCATTATTTATGATAACATACACACAATGTAAGATAATTTGTCATGCAACTATATAAACATTACATATATATTTAAGTGTCTCAAATGCAATGGTGCAAGTATCATCGTCATGCTTATCCAATTCATATATCTAAATGATCATTTATCCATTGATTATGTTCATATGGGATTGCAAATTATTTATGCAATGAATATGTTCATGTAAGAATGCTAATGAATGTGGATAAGGATGTTACATTTCTTCCCCTTTTATGAAGAATTTCATCCTCGAAATTCAATACCTGTAAACAAATGTGGATATTGTC